>JAUIMM010000742.1:830000-1056705 GCA_031769625.1 Taudactylus pleione
GACACTGGCACTTAGTACACACGGAGTACTGGCTGTGACATGCGCACTTAGTACACACGGAGTACTGGCTGTGGCACGATCACTGAGTACACACGGAGTACTGGCTGTGACATGGGCACTGAGTACACACGGTGTACTGGCTGTGACATGGGCACTGAGTATACATGGAGTACTGGTTGTGATGCGGGCACTGAGTATACATGGAGTAGTACTGGCTGTGACGCGGGCACTGAGTATACATGGAGTAGTACTGGCTGTGACGCGGGCACATAGTATACATGGAGTACTTGCTGTGACGCAGGCACTGAGTGTACATGGAGTACTTGCTGTGAGACAGGCACATAGTATACATGGAGTACTGGCTGTGACACGGGCACTTAGTATACATGGAGTATTGGCTGTGACGTGGGCACTGAGTATACAGAGAGTACTTGCTGTGAAGCGGGCACTGAGTATACATGGAGTACTGGCTGTGACACAGGTACATAGTATACATGGAGTACTTGCTGTGATGCAGGCACTGAGTATACATGGAGTACTGGCTGTCACATGGGCACTGAGTATACATGGAGTACTGGCTGTGACACGGGCACTGAGTATACATGGAGTACTGGCTGTGACACGGGCACTGAGTATACATGGAGTACTGGCTGTGACACCGGCACATAGTATACATGGAGTACTTGCTGTGACACAGGCACAGAGTATACATGGAGTACTGGCTGTGACGCAGGCACTGAGTATACATGGAGTACTGGTTGTGATGCGGGCACTGAGTATACATGGAGTAGTACTGGCTGTGACGCGGGCACTGAGTATACATGGAGTAGTACTGGCTGTGACGCGGGCACATAGTATACATGGAGTACTTGCTGTGACGCAGGCACTGAGTGTACATGGAGTACTTGCTGTGAGACAGGCACATAGTATACATGGAGTACTGGCTGTGACACGGGCACTTAGTATACATGGAGTATTGGCTGTGACGTGGGCACTGAGTATACAGAGAGTACTTGCTGTGAAGCGGGCATTGAGTATACATGGAGTACTGGCTGTGACACAGGTACATAGTATACATGGAGTACTTGCTGTGATGCAGGCACTGAGTATACATGGAGTACTGGCTGTCACACGGGCACTGAGTATACATGGAGTACTGGCTGTGACACGGGCACTGAGTATACATGGAGTACTGGCTGTGACACGGGCACTGAGTATACATGGAGTACTGGCTGTGACACCGGCACATAGTATACATGGAGTACTTGCTGTGACACAGGCACAGAGTATACATGGAGTACTGGCTGTGACGCAGGCACTGAGTATACATGGAGTACTGGCTGTGACACAGGCACTGAGTATACATGGAGTACTGGCTGTGACACGGGCACTGAGTATACATGGAGTACTGGCTGTGACACAGGCACTTAGTATACATGGAGTAGTAGTTGCTGTGACACAGGCACTGAGTTTACACGGAGTACTTGCTGTGACACGGGCACTGAGTATACACGGAGTACTGGCTGTGACACGGGCACTTAGTATACATGGAGTACTGGCTGTGACGCAGGCACTGAGTATACATGGAGTACTGGCTGTGACACAGGCACTGAGTATACATGGAGTACTGGCTGTGACACAGGCCCATAGTATACATGGAGTACTGGCTGTGACGCAGGCACTGAGTATATATGGAGTACTGGCTGTGACATAGGCACATAGTATACACTGAGTACTGGCTGTGACAGGCACTTAGTATACACGGAGTACTGGCTGTAACACAGGCACTGAGTATACACGGAGTACTGGCTGTGACACAGGCACTGAGTATACACGGAGTACTGGCTGTGACATAAGCACATAGTATACACTGAGTACTGGCTGTGACAGGCACTTAGTATACACGGAGTACTGGCTGTAACACAGGCACTGAGTATACACGGAGTACTGGCTGTGACACAGGCACTGAGTATACACAGAGTACTGGCTATGACACAGGCACTGAGTATACATGGAGTACTGGCTATGACACGGGCACTGAGTATACACAGAGTACTGGCTGTGACACGGGCACTGAGTATACACGGAGCACTGGCTGTGACACGGGCACTGAGTATACACGGAGTACTGGCTGTGACACGGGCCCTGAGTATACATGGAGTACTGGCTGTGACTCGGGCCCTGAGTATACATGGAGTACTGGCTGTGACTCGGGCACTTAGTATACATGGAGTACTGGCTGTGACTCGGGCACTTAGTATACATGGAGTACTGGCTGTGACACGGGCACTTAGTATACATGGAGTACTGGCTGTGACACGGGAACTTAGTATACATGGAGTACTGGCTGTGACACGGGCACTTAGTATACATGGAGTACTGGCTGTGACACGGGCACTTAGTATACATGGAGTACTGGCTGTTACGCGGGCACTGAGTATACATGGAGTACTGGCTGTGACGCTGGCACTGAGTATACATGGAGTAGTACTTGCTGTGAGACGGGCACATAGTATACATGGAGTACTTGTTGTGATGCAGGCACTGAGTATACGTGGAGTACTGGCTGTGATGCGGGCACTGAGTATACATGGAGTACTGGCTGTGACGCAAGCACTGAGTATACATGGAGTACTGGATGTGACGCGGGCACTGAGTATACATGGAGTACTGGCTGTGACACGGGCACATTGTATACATGGAGTACTGGCTGTGACGCAGGCATTGAGTATACATGGAGTACTGGCTGTGACGCAGGCACTGAGTATACGTGGCTGTGACACAGGCACTGAGTATACACGGAGTACTGGCTGTGACACAGGCACATAGTATACATGGAGTACTGGCTGTGACACAGGCACATAGTATACATGGAGTACTGGCTGTGACACAGGCACTTAGTATACAAGGATTACTGTCTGTGACACAGGCACATACTATACACGGAGTACTGGCTGTGACACAGGCACATAGTATACACGTAGAACTGGCTGTGACACGGGCACTGAGTATACATGGAGCACTGGCTGTGACACAGGCACTTAGTATACATGGAGTACTGGCTGTGACACAGGCACATAGTATACATGGAGTACTGGCTGTGACACGGGCACTGAGTATACATGGAGTACTGGCTGTGACATGGGCACTGAGTATACATGGAGTACGGGCTGTGACACAGGCACTGAGTATACATGGAGTACTTGCTGTGACACAGGCTCTGAGTATACATGGAGTATATGGAGTACTGGCTGTGACACAGGCTCTGAGTATACATGGAGTACAAGGAGTACTGGCTGTGACACAGGCACTGAGTATACACGGAGTACTGGCTGTGACACAGGCACTGAGTATACACGGAGTACTGGCTGTGACACAGGCACTGAGTATACACGGAGTACTGGCTGTGACACAGGCACTTTGTATACACGGAGTACTGGCTGTGACACAGGCACTGAGTATACACGGAGTACTGGCTGTGACACAGGCAATGAGTATACACGGAGTACTGGCTGTGACACAGGCTTTTTGTATACATGGAGTACTGGCTGTGACACGGGCACTTAGTATACACGGAGTACTGGCTGTGACACGGGCACTGAGTATACACGGAGTACTGGCTGTGACACGGGCACTGAGTATACACGGAGTACTGGCTGTGACACGGGCACTCAGTATACACGGAGTACTGGCTGTGACATGGGCACTGAGTATACATGGAGTACTGGCTGTGACACGGGCACTTAGTATACATGGAGTACTGGCTGTGACACGGGCACTGAGTACACATGGAGTACTGGCTGTGACACGGGCACTTAGTATACATGGAGTACTGGCTGTGACGCGGGCACTTTGTATACATGGAGTACTGGCTGTGACGCGGGCACTGAGTATACATGGAGTACTGGCTGTGATGCGTGCACTGAGTATACATGGAGTAGTAGTTGCTGTGACACAGGCACTGAGTATACATGGAGTACTTGCTGTGACACGGGCACTGTGTTAACACAGAGTACTGGCTGTGACACGGGCACTGAGTATACACGGAGTACTGGCTGTGACACGGGCACTGAGTATACATGGAGTACTGGCTGTGACACAGGCACTGAGTATACATGGAGTACTGGCTGTGACACAGGCACTGAGTATACATGGAGTACTTGCTGTGACACAGGCACTGAGTATACCTGGAGTACTGGCTGTGACACAGGCACATAGTATACATGGAGTCCTGGCTGTGACACGGGCACTGAGTATACATGGAGTACTGGCTCTGACATAGGCACATAGTATACACGGAGTACTGGCTGTGACAGGCACTGAGAATACACGGAGTACTGGCTGTGACACAGGCACTGAGTTAACATGGAGTACATGGAGTACTGGCTGTGACACAGGCACTGAGTATACATGAAGTACATGGAGTACTGGCTGTGACACAGGCAGTGAGTATACATGGAGTACTGGCTGTGACACAGGCACTGAGTATACTTGGAGTACTGGCTGTGACACAGGCACTGAGTATACATGGAGTACTTGCTGTGACACAGGCACTGAGTATACATGGAGTACTTGCTGTGACACAGGCACTTAGTATACATGGAGTACTGGCCGAGAATCATACACTTAGTATACATGGAGTACTGGCTGTGACACAGGCACTGAGTATACATGGAGTACAGGCTGTGACACAGGCACTGAGTATACATGGAGAACTGGCTGTGACACAGGCACTGAGTGTACATGGAGTACTGGCTGTGACACAGGCACATAGTATACATGGAGTACTGGCTGTGACACAGGCACATAGTATACATGGAGTACTGGCTGTGACACAGGCACTTAGTATACAAGGATTACTGTCTGTGACACAGGCACATACTATACACGGAGTACTGGCTGTGACACAGGCACATAGTATACACGTAGAACTGGCTGTGACACGGGCACTGAGTATACACGGAGTACTGGCTGTGACACAGGCACTGAGTATACACGGAGTACTGGCTGTGACACGGGCACTGAGTATATACGGAGTATTGGCTGTGACACGGGCACTGAGTATACATGGAGTACTGGCTGTGACGCGGGCACTTAGTATACATGAAGTACTGGCTGTGACATGGGCACTGACTATACATGGAGTACTTGCTGTGACACGGGCACATAGTATACATGGAGTACTTGCTGTGACGTGGGCACTGAGTATACATGGAGTACTGGCTGTGACACGGGCACACAGTATACATGGAGTACTGGCTGTGATGCAGGCACTGAGTATACATGGAGTACTTGCTGTGACGCAGGCACATAGTATACATGGAGTACTTGCTGTGACACAGGCACATAGTATACACGGAGTACTGGCTGTGACACAGGCACTGAGTATACATGGAGTACTTGCTGTGACACAGGCACTGAGTATACATGGAGTACTTGCTGTGACACAGGCACTTAGTATACATGGATTACTGGCCGAGAATCATACACTTAGTATACATGGAGTATTGGCTGTGACACAGGCACTGAGTATACATGGAGTACAGGCTGTGACACAGGCACTGAGTATACATGGAGAACTGGCTGTGACACAGGCACTGAGTGTACATGGAGTACTGGCTGTGACACAGGCACATAGTATACATGGAGTACTGGCTGTGACACAGGCACATAGTATACATGGAGTACTGGCTGTGACACAGGCACTTAGTATACAAGGATTACTGTCTGTGACACAGGCACATACTATACACGGAGTACTGGCTGTGACACAGGCACATAGTATACACGTAGAACTGGCTGTGACATGGGCACTGAGTATACACGGAGTACTGGCTGTGACACAGGCACTGAGTATACACGGAGTACTGGCTGTGACACGGGCACTGAGTATACACGGAGTATTGGCTGTGACACGGGCACTGAGTATACATGGAGTACTGGCTGTGACGCGGGCACTTAGTATACATGAAGTACTGGCTGTGACATGGGCACTGTCTATACATGGAGTACTTGCTGTGACACGGGCACATAGTATACATGGAGTACTTGCTGTGACGTGGGCACTGAGTATACATGGAGTACTGGCTGTGACATGGGCACATAGTATACATGGAGTACTGGCTGTGATGCAGGCACTGAGTATACATGGAGTACTTGCTGTGACGCAGGCACATAGTATACATGGAGTACTTGCTGTGACGCAGGCACATAGTATACACGGAGTACTGGCTGTGACACAGGCACTGAGTATAGACGGAATACTGGCTATGACATAGGCACATAGTGTACACGGAGTTCTGGCTGTGACAGGCACTTAGTATACACGGAGTACTGTCTGTGACACAGGCACTGAGTATACACGGAGTACTGGCTGTGACACATGCACATAGAATACACGGAGTACTGGCTGTGACACAGGCACATAGTATACACGGAGTACTGGCTGTGACAGGCACTTAGTATACACGGAGTACTGGCTGTGACACAGGCACATAGTATACACGGAGTACTGTCTGTGACACAGGCACTTAGTATACATGGATTACTGTCTGTGACACAGGCACATAGTATACATGGAGTACTGGCTGTGACACAGGCACATAGTATACATGGAGTACTGGCTGTGACACAGGCACTGAGTATACATGGAGTACTTGCTGTGACACAGGCACATAGTATACATGGAGTATTGGCTGTGACACAGGCACATAGTATACATGGAGTACTGGCTGTAACACAGGCACTGAGTATACATGGAGTACTGGCTGTGACACAGGCACTGAGTATAGATGAAGTACTGGCTGTGACACAGGCACTGAGTATAGATGGAGTACTGGCTGTGACACAGGCACTGAATATACATGGAGTACTGGCTGTGACATGGGCACTGAGCACACACGGAGTACTGGCTGTGATACGGGCACTGAGTATACATGGAGTACTGGCTGTGACACAGGCACTGAGTATACATGGAGTAGTAGTTGCTGTGACACAGGCACTGAGTATACATGGAGTAGTACTTGCTGTGACACAGGCACATAGCATACATGGAGTACTGGCTGTGACACGGGCACTGAGTATACACGGAGTACTGGCTGTGAAACGGGCACTTAGTATACATGGAGTACTGGCTGTGACATGGGCACTTAGTATACATGGAGTACTGGCTGTGACACGGGCACTTAGTATACATGGAGTACTTGCTGTGACACAGGCACTGAGTATACATGGAGTATATGGAGTACTGGCTGTGACACAGGCACTGAGTATACATGGAGTACTTGCTGTGACACAGGCACTTAGTATACATGGAGTACTGGCTGAGAATCATACACTTAGTATACATGGAGTACTGGCTGTGACACAGGCACTGAGTATACATGGAGTACTGGCTGTGACACAGGCACTGAGTATACAAGGAGAACTGGCTGTGACACAGGCACTGAGTATACATGGAGTACTGGCTGTGACACGGGCACTGAGTCTACAAGGAGTACTGGCTGTGACACAGGCACTGAGTCTACAAGGAGTACTGGCTGTAACACGGGCACTGAGTATACACGGAGTACTGGCTGTGATGCGGGCACTGAGTATACATGGAGTACTACCTGTGACGCGGGCACTGAGTATACATGGAGTACTGGCTGTGACGCAGGCACTGAGTATACATGGAGTAGTAGTTGCTGTGACACAGGCACTGAGTATACATGGAGTAGTAGTTGCTGTGACACAGGCACATAGTATACATGGAGTACTGGCTGTGACACGGGCACTGAGTATACATGGAGTACTTGCTGTGACACAGACACTGAGTATACATGGAGTACTGGCTGTGACACTGGCACTAAGTATACATGGAGTACTTGCTGTGACACAGGCACTGAGTATACATGGAGTACATGGAGTACTGGCTGTGACACAGGCACTGAGTATACATGGAGTACTGGCTGTGACACTGGCACTAAGTATAAATGGAGTACTCGCTGTGACACAGGCACTGAGTATACATGGAGTACATGGAGTACTGGCTGTGACACAGGCACTGAGTATACATGGAGTACTGGCTGTGACACAGGCACATAGTATACATGGAGTACTTGCTGTGACACAGGCACTGAGTATACATGGAGTACTGGCTGTGACACAGGCACTGAGTATACATGGAGTACTGGCTGTGACACAGGCACTGAGTATAGATGGAGTACAGGCTGTGACACAGGCACTGAGTATACATGGAGTACTGGCTGTGACACGGGCACTGAGTATACATGGAGTACTGGCTGTGGCATGGGCACTGAGCATACACGGAGTACTGGCTGTGACACGGGCACTGAGTATACACGGAGTACTGGCTGTGACACGGGCACTGAGTATACATGGAGTACTGGCTGTGACACATGCACTGAGTATACATGGTGTAGTAGTTGCTGTGACACATGCACTGAGTATACATGGAGTAGTACTTGCTGTGACACAGCCACATAGTATACATGGAGTACTGGCTGTGACGCAGGCACTGAGTATACATGGAGTACTGGCTGTGACACAGGCACTGAGTATACATGGAGTACTGGCTGTGACACAGGCACTGAGTATACATGGAGTACTGGCTGTGACATGGGCACTGAGTATACATGGAGTAGTACTGGCTGTGACAGGCACTTAGTATACACGGAGAACTGTCTGTGACACAGGCACTGAGTATACACGGAGTACTCTCTGTGACACAGGCACTGAGTATACATGAAGTACTGGCTGTGACACGGGCACTGAGTATACATGGAGTACTGGCTGTGACACGGCACTGAGAATACATGGAGTACGGGCTGTGACATGGGCACTTAGTATACATGGAGTACTGGCTGTGACGCGGGCAGTGAGTATACATGGAGTAGTACTTGCTGTGACGCGGGCAGTGAGTATACATGGAGTAGTACTTGCTGTGACACAGGCACATAGTATACATGGAGTACTTGCTGTGACGCAGGCACTGAGTATACATGGAGTACTTCCTGTGACACAGGCACATAGTATACATGGAGTACTTGCTGTGACGCAGGCACTGAGTATACACGGAGTACTTGCTGTGACACAGGCACTGAGTATACACGGAGTACTTGCTGTGACACCGGCACTGAGTATACACGGAGTACTTGCTGTGACACCGGCACTGAGTATACACGGAGTACTGGCTGTGACACAGGCACATAGTATACATGGGGTACTGGCTGTGACACAGGCACATAGTATACATGGAGTACTGGCTGTGACACAGGCACTTAGTATACATGGATTACTGGCTGTGACACAGGCACAAAGTATACACGGAGTACTGGCTGTGACACAGGCACATAGTATACATGTAGTACTGGCTGTGACACGGGCACTGAGTATACACGGAGTACTGGCTGTGACACGGGCACTGAGTATACACGGAGTACTGGCTGTGACACGGGCACTGAGTATACACGGAGTACTGGCTGTGACACGGGCACTGAGTATACATGGAGTATTGGCTGTGACACGGGCACTGAGTATACATGAAGTACAGGCTGTGACACGGGCACTGAGTATACATGGAGTACTGGCTGTGACACGGGCACTGAGTATACATGGAGTTCTTGCTGTGACACGGGCACTGAGAATACATGGAGTAGTAGTAGCTGTGACACAGGCACTGAGTATAAATGGAGTAGTAGTTGCTGTGACACAGGCACATAGTATACATGGAGTACTGGCTGTGACGCGGGCACTGAGTATACATGGAGTAGTACTTGCTGTGACGCGGGCACTGAGTATACATGGACTAGTACTTGCTGTGACACAGGCACATAGTATACATGGAGTACTTGCTGTGACGCAGGCACTGAGTATACATGGAGTACTTCCTGTGACACAGGCACATAGTATACATGGAGTACTTGCTGTGACGCAGGCACTGAGTATACACGGAGTACTTGCTGTGACACAGGCACTGAGTATACACGGAGTACTTGCTGTGACACCGGCACTGAGTATACATGGAGTACTGGCTGTGACACAGGCACATAGTATACATGGGGTACTGGCTGTAACACAGGCACATAGTATACATGGAGTACTGGCTGTGACACAGGCACTTAGTATACATGGATTACTGGCTGTGACACAGGCACAAAGTATACACGGAGTACTGGCTGTGACACAGGCACATAGTATACATGTAGTACTGGCTGTGACACGGGCACTGAGTATACACGGAGTACTGGCTGTGACACGGGCACTGAGTATACACGGAGTACTGGCTGTGACACGGGCACTGAGTATACACGGAGTACTGGCTGTGACACGGGCACTGAGTATACATGGAGTATTGGCTGTGACACGGGCACTGAGTATACATGAAGTACAGGCTGTGACACGGGCACTGAGTATACATGGAGTACTGGCTGTGACACGGGCAGTGAGTATACATGGAGTTCATGCTGTGACACGGGCACTGAGTATACATGGAGTAGTTGTAGCTGTGACACAGGCACTGAGTATACATGGAGTAGTAGTTGCTGTGACACAGGCACATAGTATACATGGAGTACTGGCTGTGACACAGGCACTGAGTATACATGGAGTACTGGCTGTGACACTGTCACTGAGTATACATGGAGTACTTGCTGTGACACAGGCACTGAGTATACATGTAGTACATGGAGTACTTGCTGTGACACAGGCACTGAGTATACATGTAGTACATGGAGTACTGACTGTGACACAGGCACTGAGTATACATGGAGTACTGGCTGTGACACATGCACTGAGTATACATGGAGTACTGGCTGTGACACGGGCACTGAATATACATGGAGTACTGGCTGTGACACGGGCACATAGTATACATGGAGTACTGGCTGTGACACGGGCACTGAGTATACACGGAGTACTTGCTGTGACACGGGCACTGAGTATACACGGAGTACTGTCTGTGACACAGGCACTGAGTATACACGGAGTACAGGCTGTGACACGGGCACTGAGTATACATGGAGTACTGGCTGTGACACAGGCACTTAGTATATATGGAGTACTGGCTGTGACACGGGCACATAGTATACATGGAGTACTGGCTGTGACATAGGCACAGAGTATACACTGAGTACTGGCTGTGACAGGCACTTAGTATACACGGAGTACTGGCTGTGACACAGGCACTGAGTATACATGGAGTGCTTGCTGTGAAACAGGCACTTAGTATACATGGAGTACTGGCCGAGAATCATACACTTAGTATACATGGAGTACTGGCTGTGACACAGGCACTGAGTATACATGGAGTACTGGCTGTGACACAGGCACTGAGTATACATGGAGTACTGGCTGTGATACAGGCACTGAGTATACATGGAGTACTGGCTGTGACCCAGGCACTGAGTATACATGGAGCACTAGCTGTGACACGGGCACTGAGTATACATGGAGTACTGGCTGTGACACGGGCATATAGTATACATGGAGTACTGGCTGTGACATGGGCACTGAGTATACATGGAGTACTGGCTGTGACACGGGCACTGAGTATACATGGAGTACTGGCTGTGACATGGGCACTGAGTATACATGGAGTACTGGCTGTGACACGGGCACTGAGTATACATGGAGTACTGGCTGTGACACGGGCACTGAGTATACATGAAGTACTGGCTGTGACACGGGCACTGAGTATACATGGAGTACTGGCTGTGACACGGGCACTGAGTATACATGGAGTTCTTGCTGTGACACGGGCACTGAGTATACATGGAGTAGTAGTAGCTGTGACACAGGCACTGAGTATACATGGAGTAGTAGTTGCTGTGACACAGGCACATAGTATACATGGAGTACTTGCTGTGACGCGGGCACTGAGTATACATGGAGTAGTACTTGCTGTGATGCGGGCACTGAGTATACATGGAGTAGTACTTACTGTGACACAGGCACATAGTATACATGGAGTAGTAGTTGCTGTGACACAGGCACATAGTATACATGGAGTACTGGCTGTGACACTGGCACTGAGTATACATGGAGTACTTGCTGTGACACAGGCACTGAGTATACATGTAGTACATGGAGTACTTGCTGTGACACAGGCACTGAGTATACATGTAGTACATGGAGTACTGACTGTGACACAGGCACTGAGTATACATGGAGTACTGGCTGTGACACATGCACTGAGTATACATGGAGTACTGGCTGTGACACGGGCACATAGTATACATGGAGTACTGGCTGTGACACGGGCACTGAGTATACACGGAGTACTTGCTGTGACACGGGCACTGAGTATACACGGAGTACTGTCTGTGACACAGGCACTGAGTATACACGGAGTACAGGCTGTGACACGGGCACTGAGTATACATGGAGTACTGGCTGTGACACAGGCACTTAGTATATATGGAGTACTGGCTGTGACACGGGCACATAGTATACATGGAGTACTGGCTGTGACATAGGCACAGAGTATACACTGAGTACTGGCTGTGACAGGCACTTAGTATACACGGAGTACTGGCTGTGACACAGGCACTGAGTATACATGGAGTGCTTGCTGTGACACAGGCACTTAGTATACATGGAGTACTGGCCGAGAATCATACACTTAGTATACATGGAGTACTGGCTGTGACACAGGCACTGAGTATACATGGAGCACTGGCTGTGACACAGGCACTGAGTATACATGGAGCACTGGCTGTGACACGGGCACTTAGTATACATGGAGTACTGGCTGTGACACGGGCATATAGTATACATAGAGTACTGGCTGTGACACGGGCACTGAGTATACATGGAGTACTGGCTGTGACACGGGCACTGAGTATACATGGAGTACTGGCTGTGACATGGGCACTGAGTATACATGGAGTACTGGCTGTGACACGGGCACTGAGTATACATGGAGTACTGGCTGTGACACGGGCACTGAGTATACATGAAGTACTGGCTGTGACACGGGCACTGAGTATACATGGAGTACTGGCTGTGACACGGGCACTGAGTATACATGGAGTTCTTGCTGTGACACGGGCACTGAGTATACATGGAGTAGTAGTAGCTGTGACACAGGCACGGAGTATACATGGAGTAGTAGTTGCTGTGACACAGGCACATAGTATACATGGAGTACTTGCTGTGACGCGGGCACTGAGTATACATGGAGTAGTACTTACTGTGACACAGGCACATAGTATACATGGAGTAGTAGTTGCTGTGACACAGGCACATAGTATACATGGAGTACTGGCTGTGACGCGGGCACTGAGTATACATGGAGTAGTACTTGCTGTGACGCGGGCACTGAGTATACATGGAGTAGTACTTGCTGTGACACAGGCACATAGTATACATGGAGTACTTGCTGTGACGCTGGCACTGAGTATACATGGAGTACTTCCTGGGACACAGGCACATAGTATACATGGAGTACTTGCTGTGACGCAGGCACTGAGTATACACGGAGTAATTGCTGTGACACAGGCACTGAGTATACACGGAGTACTTGCTGTGACACCGGCACTGAGTATACACGGAGTACTGGCTGTGACACAGGCACATAGTATACATGGGGTACTGGCTGTAACACAGGCACATAGTATACATGGAGTACTGGCTGTGACACAGGCACTTAGTATACATGGATTACTGGCTGTGACACAGGCACAAAGTATACACGGAGTACTGGCTGTGACACAGGCACATAGTATACATGTAGTACTGGCTGTGACACGGGCACTGAGTATACACGGAGTACTGGCTGTGACACGGGCACTGAGTATACACGGAGTACTGGCTGTGACACGGGCACTGAGTATACATGGAGTATTGGCTGTGACACGGGCACTGAGTATACATGAAGTACAGGCTGTGACACGGGCACTGAGTATACACGGAGTACTGGCTGTGACACGGGCACTGAGTATACACGGAGTACTGGCTGTGACACGGGCACTGAGTATACATGGAGTATTGGCTGTGACACGGGCACTGAGTATACATGAAGTACAGGCTGTGACACGGGCACTGAGTATACATGGAGTACTGGCTGTGACATGGGCAGTGAGAATACATGGAGTTCATGCTGTGACACGGGCACTGAGTATACATGGAGTAGTAGTTGCTGTGACACAGGCACTGAGTATACATGGAGTAGTAGTTGCTGTGACACAGGCACATAGTATACATGGAGTACTGGCTGTGACACGGGCACTGAGTATACATGGAGTACTTGCTGTGACACAGGCACTGAGTATACATGGAGTACTGGCTGTGACACTGGCACTGAGTATACATGGAGTACTTGCTGTGACACAGGCACTGAGTATACATGTAGTACATGGAGTACTTGCTGTGACACAGGCACTGAGTATACATGTAGTACATGGAGTACTGACTGTGACACAGGCACTGAGTATACATGGAGTACTGGCTGTGACACATGCACTGAGTATACATGGAGTACTGGCTGTGACACGGGCACTGAGTATACATGGAGTACTGGCTGTGACACGGGCACATAGTATACATGGAGTACTGGCTGTGACACGGGCACTGAGTATACACGGAGTACTTGCTGTGACACGGGCACTGAGTATACACGGAGTACTGTCTGTGACACAGGCACTGAGTATACACGGAGTACAGGCTGTGACACGGGCACTGAGTATACATGGAGTACTGGCTGTTACACAGGCACTTAGTATATATGGAGTACTGGCTGTGACACGGGCACATAGTATACATGGAGTACTGGCTGTGACATAGGCACAGAGTATACACTGAGTACTGGCTGTGACAGGCACTTAGTATACACGGAGTACTGGCTGTGACACAGGCACTGAGTATACATGGAGTGCTTGCTGTGACACAGGCACTTAGTATACATGGAGTACTGGCCGAGAATCATACACTTAGTATACATGGAGTACTGGCTGTGACACAGGCACTGAGTATACATGGAGTACTGGCTGTGACACAGGCACTGAGTATACATGGAGTACTGGCTGTGACACAGGCACTTAGTATACATGGAGTAGTAGTTGCTGTGACACAGGCACTGAGTTTACACGGAGTACTTGCTGTGACACGGGCAGTGAGTATACACGGAGTACTGGCTGTGACATGGGCACTTAGTATACATGGAGTACTGGCTGTGACGCAGGCACTGAGTATACATGGAGTACTGGCTGTGACACAGGCACTGAGTATACATGGAGTACTGGCTGTGACACAGGCCCATAGTATACATGGAGTACTTGCTGTGACGCAGGCACTGAGTATATATGGAGTACTGGCTGTGACACAGGCACTGAGTATACATGGAGTATTTGCTGTGACACAGGCACATAGTATACACGGAGTACTGGCTGTGACACAGGCACTGAGTATACACGGAGTACTGGCTGTGACATAGGCACATAGTATACACGGAGTACTGGCTGTGACAGGCACTTAGTATACACGGAGTACTGGCTGTAACACAGGCACTGAGTATACACGGAGTACTGGCTGTGACACAGGCACTGAGTATACACAGAGTACTGGCTATGACACAGGCACTGAGTATACATGGAGTACTGGCTATGACACGGGCACTGAGTATACACGGAGTACTGGCTGTGACACGGGCACTGAGTATACACGGAGTACTGGCTGTGACACGGGCCCTGAGTATACATGGAGTACTGGCTGTGACTCGGGCCCTGAGTATACATGGAGTACTGGCTGTGACTCGGGCACTTAGTATACATGGAGTACTGGCTGTGACTCGGGCACTTAGTATACATGGAGTACTGGCTGTGACTCGGGCACTTAGTATACATGGAGTACTGGCTGTGACACGGGCACTTAGTATACATGGAGTACTGGCTGTGACACGGGAACTTAGTATACATGGAATACTGGCTGTGACACGGGCACTTAGAATACATGGAGTACTGGCTGTGACACGGGCACTTAGTATACATGGAGTACTGGCTGTTACGCGGGCACTGAGTATACATGGAGTACTGGCTGTGACGCTGGCACTGAGTATACATGGAGTAGTACTTGCTGTGAGACGGGCACATAGTATACATGGAGTACTTGTTGTGATGCAGGCACTGAGTATACATGGAGTACTGGCTGTGACGCGGGCACTGAGTATACATGGAGTACTGGCTGTGACGCAAGCACTGAGTATACTTGGAGTACTGGCTGTGACGCGGGCACTGAGTATACATGGAGTACTGGCTGTGACACGGGCACATTGTATACATGGAGTACTGGCTGTGACGCAGGCATTGAGTATACATGGAGTACTGGCTGTGACGCAGGCACTGAGTATACGTGGCTG
Source organism: Taudactylus pleione (assembly GCA_031769625.1). Taxonomy (NCBI): domain Eukaryota; kingdom Metazoa; phylum Chordata; class Amphibia; order Anura; family Myobatrachidae; genus Taudactylus; species Taudactylus pleione. Next base: position 846,355 of record JAUIMM010000742.1, read on the forward strand.
TGACACAGGCACTGAGTATACACGGAGTACTGGCTGTGACACAGGCACATAGTATACACGGAGTACTGGCTGTGACACTGGCACTTAGTATACATGGATTACTGTCTGTGACACAGGCACTTAGTATACATGGAGAACTGGCTGTGACACAGGCACATAGTATACATGGAGTACTGGCTGTGACACGGGCACTGAGTATACATGGAGTACTGGCTGTGACATGGGCACTGAGTATACATGGAGTACGGGCTGTGACACAGGCACTGAGTATACATGGAGTACTTGCTGTGACACAGGCTCTGAGTATACATGGAGTATATGGAGTACTGGCTGTGACACAGGCTCTGAGTATACATGGAGTACAAGGAGTACTGGCTGTGACACAGGCACTGAGTATACACGGAGTACTGGCTGTGACACAGGCACTGAGTATACACGGAGTACTGGCTGTGACACAGGCACTGAGTATACACGGAGTACTGGCTGTGACACAGGCACTTTGTATACACGGAGTACTGGCTGTGACACAGGCACTGAGTATACACGGAGTACTGGCTGTGACACAGGCAATGAGTATACACGGAGTACTGGCTGTGACACAGGCTTTTTGTATACATGGAGTACTGGCTGTGACACGGGCACTTAGTATACACGGAGTACTGGCTGTGACACGGGCACTGAGTATACACGGAGTACTGGCTGTGACACGGGCACTGAGTATACACGGAGTACTGGCTGTGACACGGGCTCTGAGTATACACGGAGTACTGGCTGTGACATGGGCACTGAGTATACATGGAGTACTGGCTGTGACACGGGCACTTAGTATACATGGAGTACTGGCTGTGACACGGGCACTGAGTACACATGGAGTACTGGCTGTGACACGGGCACTTAGTATACATGGAGTACTGGCTGTGACGCGGGCACTTAGTATACATGGAGTACTGGCTGTGACGCGGGCACTGAGTATACATGGAGTACTGCCTGTGATGCGTGCACTGAGTATACATGGAGTAGTAGTTGCTGTGACACAGGCACTGAGTATACATGGAGTACTTGCTGTGACACGGGCACTGTGTATACACGGAGTACTGGCTGTGACACGGGCACTGAGTATACACGGAGTACTGGCTGTGACACGGGCACTGAGTATACATGGAGTACTGGCTGTGACACAGGCACTGAGTATACATGGAGTACTGGCTGTGACACAGGCACTGAGTATACATGGAGTACTTGCTGTGACACAGGCACTGAGTATACCTGGAGTACTGGCTGTGACACAGGCACATAGTATACATGGAGTCCTGGCTGTGACACGGGCACTGAGTATACATGGAGTACTGGCTCTGACATAGGCACATAGTATACACGGAGTACTGGCTGTGACAGGCACTGAGAATACACGGAGTACTGGCTGTGACACAGGCACTGAGTAAACATGGAGTACATGGAGTACTGGCTGTGACACAGGCACTGAGTATACATGAAGTACATGGAGTACTGGCTGTGACACAGGCAGTGAGTATACATGGAGTACTGGCTGTGACACAGGCACTGAGTATACTTGGAGTACTGGCTGTGACACAGGCACTGAGTATACATGGAGTACTTGCTGTGACACAGGCACTGAGTATACATGGAGTACTTGCTGTGACACAGGCACTTAGTATACATGGAGTACTTGCCGAGAATCATACACTTAGTATACATGGAGTACTGGCTGTGACACAGGCACTGAGTATACATGGAGAACTGGCTGTGACACAGGCACTGAGTGTACATGGAGTACTGGCTGTGACACAGGCACATAGTATACATGGAGTACTGGCTGTGACACAGGCACATAGTATACATGGAGTACTGGCTGTGACACAGGCACTTAGTATACAAGGATTACTGTCTGTGACACAGGCACATACTATACACGGAGTACTGGCTGTGACACAGGCACATAGTATACACGTAGAACTCGCTTAGACACGGGCACTGAGTATACACGGAGTACTGGCTGTGACACAGGCACTGAGTATACACGGAGTACTGGCTGTGACACGGGCACTGAGTATACACGGAGTATTGGCTGTGACACGGGCACTGAGTATACATGGAGTACTGGCTGTGACGCGGGCACTTAGTATACATGAAGTACTGGCTTTGACATGGGCACTGACTATACATGGAGTACTTGCTGTGACACGGGCACATAGTATACATGGAGTACTTGCTGTGACGTGGGCACTGAGTATACATGGAGTACTGGCTGTGACACGGGCACATAGTATACATGGAGTACTGGCTGTGATGCAGGCACTGAGTATACATGGAGTACTTGCTGTGACGCGGGCACATAGTATACATGGAGTACTTGCTGTGACACAGGCACATAGTATACACGGAGTACTGGCTGTGACACAGGCACTGAGTATAGACGGAATACTGGCTGTGACATAGGCACATAGTGTACACGGAGTTCTGGCTGTGACAGGCACTTAGTATACACGGAGTATTGTCTGTGACACAGGCACTGAGTATACACGGAGTACTGGCTGTGACACATGCACATAGAATACACGGAGTACTGGCTGTGACACAGGCACATAGTATACATGGAGTACTGGCTGTGACAGGCACTTGGTATACACAGAGTACTGGCTGTGACACAGGCACTGAGTATACACGGAGTACTGGCTGTGACACAGGCACATAGTATACACGGAGTACTGTCTGTGACACAGGCACTTAGTATACATGGATTACTGTCTGTGACACAGGCACATAGTATACATGGAGTACTGGCTGTGACACAGGCACATAGTATACATGGAGTACTGGCTGTGACACAGGCACTGAGTATACATGGAGTACTTGCTGTGACACAGGCACATAGTATACATGGAGTACTGGCTGTGACACAGGCACATAGTATACATGGAGTACTGGCTGTAACACAGGCACTGAGTATACATGGAGTACTGGCTGTGACACAGGCACTGAGTATAGATGAAGTACTGGCTGTGACACAGGCACTGAGTATAGATGGAGTACTGGCTGTGACACAGGCACTGAATATACATGGAGTACTGGCTGTGACATGGGCACTGAGCACACACGGAGTACTGGCTGTGATACGGGCACTGAGTATACATGGAGTACTGGCTGTGACACAGGCACTGAGTATACATGGAGTAGTAGTTGCTGTGACACAGGCACTGAGTATACATGGAGTAGTACTTGCTGTGACACAGGCACATAGCATACATGGAGTACTGGCTGTGACACGGGCACTAAGTATACACGGAGTACTGGCTGTGAAACGGGCACTTAGTATACATGGAGTACTGGCTGTGACACGGGCACTTAGTATACATGGAGTACTGGCTGTGACACGGGCACTTAGTATACATGGAATACTTGCTGTGACACAGGCACTGAGTATACATGGAGTATATGGAGTACTGGCTGTGACACAGGCACTGAGTATACATGGAGTACTTGCTGTGACACAGGCACTTAGTATACATGGAGTACTGGCTGAGAATCATACACTTAGTATACATGGAGTACTGGCTGTGACACAGGCACTGAGTATACATGGAGTACTGGCTGTGACACAGGCACTGAGTATACAAGGAGTACTGGCTGTGACACAGGCACTGAGTCTACAAGGAGTACTGGCTGTGACACGGGCACTGAGTATACACGGAGTACTGGCTGTGATGCGGGCACTGAGTATACATGGAGTACTTCCTGTGACGCGGGCACTGAGTATACATGGATTACTGGCTGTGACACAGGCACAAAGTATACACGGAGTACTGGCTGTGACACAGGCACATAGTATACATGTAGTACTGGCTGTGACACGGGCACTGAGTATACATGGAGTACTGGCTGTGACACGGGCACTGAGTATACACGGAGTACTGGCTGTGACACGGGCACTGAGTATACACGGAGTACTGACTGTGACACGGGCACTGAGTATACATGGAGTATTGGCTGTGACACGGGCACTGAGTATACATGAAGTACAGGCTGTGACACGGGCACTGAGTATACATGGAGTACTGGCTGTGACACGGGCAGTGAGTATACATGGAGTTCATGCTGTGACACGGGCACTGAGTATACATGGAGTAGTAGTAGCTGTGACACAGGCACTGAGTATACATGGAGTAGTAGTTGCTGTGACACAGGCACATAGTATACATGGAGTACTGGCTGTGACACAGGCACTGAGTATACATGGAGTACTGGCTGTGACACTGGCACTGAGTATACATGGAGTACTTGCTGTGACACAGGCACTGAGTATACATGTAGTACATGGAGTACTTGCTGTGACACAGGCACTGAGTATACATGTAGTACATGGAGTACTGACTGTGACACAGGCACTGAGTATACATGGAGTACTGGCTGTGACACATGCACTGAGTATACATGGAGTACTGGCTGTGACACGGGCACTGAGTATACATGGAGTACTGGCTGTGACACGGGCACATAGTATACATGGAGTACTGGCTGTGACACGGGCACTGAGTATACACGGAGTACTTGCTGTGACACGGGCACTGAGTATACACGGAGTACTGTCTGTGACACAGGCACTGAGTATACACGGAGTACAGGCTGTGACACGGGCACTGAGTATACATGGAGTACTGGCTGTGACACAGGCACTTAGTATATATGGAGTACTGGCTGTGACACGGGCAAATAGTATACATGGAGTACTGGCTGTGACATAGGCACTACACTGAGTACTGGCTGTGACAGGCACTTAGTATACACGGAGTACTGGCTGTGACACAGGCACTGAGTATACATGGAGTGCTTGCTGTGACACAGGCACTTAGTATACATGGAGTACTGGCCGAGAATCATACACTTAGTATACATGGAGTACTGGCTGTGACACAGGCACTGAGTATACATGGAGTACTGGCTGTGACACAGGCACTGAGTATACATGGAGTACTGGCTGTGATACAGGCACTGAGTATACATGGAGTACTGGCTGTGACCCAGGCACTGAGTATACATGGAGCACTAGCTGTGACACGGGCACTGAGTATACATGGAGTACTGGCTTGTGACACGGGCATATAGTATACATGGAGTACTGGCTGTGACACGGGCACTGAGTATACATGGAGTACTGGCTGTGACACGGGAACTGAGTATACATGAGTACTGGCTGTGACATGGGCACTGAGTATACCTGGAGTACTGGCTGTGACACGGGCACTGAGTATACATGGAGTACTGGCTGTGACACGGGCACTGGAGTATACATGAAGTACTGGCTGTGACACGGGCACTGAGTATACATGGAGTACTGGCTGTGACACGGGCACTGAGTATACATGGAGTTCTTGCTGTGACACAGGCACTGAGTATACATGGAGTAGTAGTAGCTGTGACACAGGCACTGAGTATACATGGAGTAGTAGTTGCTGTGACACAGCACATAGTATACATGGAGTACTTGCTGTGACGCAGGCACTGAGTATACATGGAGTAGTACTTGCTGTGACGCGGGCACTGAGTATACATGGAGTAGTACTTACTGTGACACAGGCACATAGTATACATGGAGTAGTAGTTGCTGTGACACAGGCACATAGTATACATGGGAGTACTGGCTGTGACGCGGGCACTGAGTATACATGGAGTAGTACTTGCTGTGACGCGGGCACTGAGTATACATGGAGTAGTACTTGCTGTGACACAGGCACATAGTATACATGGAGTACTTGCTGTGACGCAGGCACTGAGTATACATGGAGTATTTCCTGGGGACACAGGCACATAGTATACATGGAGTACTTGCTGTGACGCAGGCACTGAGTATACACGGAGTACTTGCTGTGACACAGGCACTGAGTATACATGGAGTACTTGCTGTGACACCGGCACTGAGTATACACGGAGTACTGGCTGTGACACAGGCACATAGTATACATGGGGAAATTGCTGTAACACAGGCACATAGTATACATGGAGTACTGGCTGTGACACAGGCACTTAGTATACATGGATTACTGGCTGTGACACAGGCACAAAGTATACACGGAGTACTGGCTGTGACACAGGCACATAGTATACATGTAGTACTGGCTGTGACACGGGCACTGAGTATACACGGAGTACTGGCTGTGACACGGGCACTGAGTATACATGGAGTATTGGCTGTGACACGGGCACTGAGTATACATGAAGTACAGGCTGTGACACGGGCACTGAGTATACACGGAGTACTGGCTGTGACACGGGCACTGAGTATACACGGAGTACTGGCTGTGACACGGCACTGAGTATACATGGAGTATTGGCTGTGACATGGGCACTGAGTATACATGAAGTACAGGCTGTGACACGGGCACTGAGTATACATGGAGTACTGGCTGTGACACGGGCAGTGAGAATACATGGAGTTCATGCTGTGACACGGGCACTGAGTAATACATGGAGTAGTAGTAGCTGTGGCACAGGCACTGAGTTATACATGGAGTAGTAGTTGCTGTGACACAGGCACATAGTATACATGGAGTACTGGCTGTGACACGGGCACTGAGTATACATGGGAGTACTTGCTGTGACACAGGCACTGAGTATACATGGAGTAACTGGCTGTGACACTGGCACTGAGTATACACGGAGTACTGGCTGTGACACGGGCACTGAGTATACACGGAGTACTGGCTGTGACACGGGCACTGAGTATACACGGGAGTACTGGCTGTGACACGGGCACTGAGTATACACGGAGTACTGGCTGTGACACGGGCACTGAGTATACATGGAGTACTGGCTGTGACACAGGCACTGAGTATACATGGAGTACTGGCTGTGACACAGGCACTGAGTATACATGGAGTACTTGCTGTGACACAGGCACTGAGTATACCTGGAGTACTGGCTGTGACACAGGCACATAGTATACATGGAGTCCTGGCTGTGACACGGGCACTGAGTATACATGGAGTACTGGCTCTGACATAGGCACATAGTATACACGGAGTACTGGCTGTGACAGGCACTGAGAATACACGGAGTACTGGCTGTGACACAGGCACTGAGTAAACATGGAGTACATGGAGTACTGGCTGTGACACAGGCACTGAGTATACATGAAGTACATGGAGTACTGGCTGTGACACAGGCAGTGAGTATACATGGAGTACTGGCTGTGACACAGGCACTGAGTATACTTGGAGTACTGGCTGTGACACAGGCACTGAGTATACATGGAGTACTTGCTGTGACACAGGCACTGAGTATACATGGAGTACTTGCTGTGACACAGGCACTTAGTATACATGGAGTACTTGCCGAGAATCATACACTTAGTATACATGGAGTACTGGCTGTGACACAGGCACTGAGTATACATGGAGAACTGGCTGTGACACAGGCACTGAGTGTACATGGAGTACTGGCTGTGACACAGGCACATAGTATACATGGAGTACTGGCTGTGACACAGGCACATAGTATACATGGAGTACTGGCTGTGACACAGGCACTTAGTATACAAGGATTACTGTCTGTGACACAGGCACATACTATACACGGAGTACTGGCTGTGACACAGGCACATAGTATACACGTAGAACTCGCTTAGACACGGGCACTGAGTATACACGGAGTACTGGCTGTGACACAGGCACTGAGTATACACGGAGTACTGGCTGTGACACGGGCACTGAGTATACACGGAGTATTGGCTGTGACACGGGCACTGAGTATACATGGAGTACTGGCTGTGACGCGGGCACTTAGTATACATGAAGTACTGGCTTTGACATGGGCACTGACTATACATGGAGTACTTGCTGTGACACGGGCACATAGTATACATGGAGTACTTGCTGTGACGTGGGCACTGAGTATACATGGAGTACTGGCTGTGACACGGGCACATAGTATACATGGAGTACTGGCTGTGATGCAGGCACTGAGTATACATGGAGTACTTGCTGTGACGCGGGCACATAGTATACATGGAGTACTTGCTGTGACACAGGCACATAGTATACACGGAGTACTGGCTGTGACACAGGCACTGAGTATAGACGGAATACTGGCTGTGACATAGGCACATAGTGTACACGGAGTTCTGGCTGTGACAGGCACTTAGTATACACGGAGTATTGTCTGTGACACAGGCACTGAGTATACACGGAGTACTGGCTGTGACACATGCACATAGAATACACGGAGTACTGGCTGTGACACAGGCACATAGTATACATGGAGTACTGGCTGTGACAGGCACTTAGTATACACAGAGTACTGGCTGTGACACAGGCACTGAGTATACACGGAGTACTGGCTGTGACACAGGCACATAGTATACACGGAGTACTGTCTGTGACACAGGCACTTAGTATACATGGATTACTGTCTGTGACACAGGCACATAGTATACATGGAGTACTGGCTGTGACACAGGCACATAGTATACATGGAGTACTGGCTGTGACAGAGGCACTGAGTATACATGGAGTACTTGCTGTGACACAGGCACATAGTATACATGGAGTACTGGCTGTGACACAGGCACATAGTATACATGGAGTACTGGCTGTAACACAGGCACTGAGTATACATGGAGTACTGGCTGTGACACAGGCACTGAGTATAGATGAAGTACTGGCTGTGACACAGGCACTGAGTATAGATGGAGTACTGGCTGTGACACAGGCACTGAATATACATGGAGTACTGGCTGTGACATGGGCACTGAGCACACACGGAGTACTGGCTGTGATACGGGCACTGAGTATACATGGAGTACTGGCTGTGACACAGGCACTGAGTATACATGGAGTAGTAGTTGCTGTGACACAGGCACTGAGTATACATGGAGTAGTACTTGCTGTGACACAGGCACATAGCATACATGGAGTACTGGCTGTGACACGGGCACTAAGTATACACGGAGTACTGGCTGTGAAACGGGCACTTAGTATACATGGAGTACTGGCTGTGACACGGGCACTTAGTATACATGGAGTACTGGCTGTGACACGGGCACTTAGTATACATGGAATACTTGCTGTGACACAGGCACTGAGTATACATGGAGTATATGGAGTACTGGCTGTGATACAGGCACTGAGTATACATGGAGTACTTGCTGTGACACAGGCACTTAGTATACATGGAGTACTGGCTGAGAATCATACACTTAGTATACATGGAGTACTGGCTGTGACACAGGCACTGAGTATACATGGAGTACTGGCTGTGACACAGGCACTGAGTATACAAGGAGTACTGGCTGTGACACAGGCACTGAGTCTACAAGGAGTACTGGCTGTGACACGGGCACTGAGTATACACGGAGTACTGGCTGTGATGCGGGCACTGAGTATACATGGAGTACTTCCTGTGACGCGGGCACTGAGTATACATGGATTACTGGCTGTGACACAGGCACAAAGTATACACGGAGTACTGGCTGTGACACAGGCACATAGTATACATGTAGTACTGGCTGTGACACGGGCACTGAGTATACATGGAGTACTGGCTGTGACACGGGCACTGAGTATACACGGAGTACTGGCTGTGACACGGGCACTGAGTATACACGGAGTACTGACTGTGACACGGGCACTGAGTATACATGGAGTATTGGCTGTGACACGGGCACTGAGTATACATGAAGTACAGGCTGTGACACGGGCACTGAGTATACATGGAGTACTGGCTGTGACACGGGCAGTGAGTATACATGGAGTTCATGCTGTGACACGGGCACTGAGTATACATGGAGTAGTAGTAGCTGTGACACAGGCACTGAGTATACATGGAGTAGTAGTTGCTGTGACACAGGCACATAGTATACATGGAGTACTGGCTGTGACACAGGCACTGAGTATACATGGAGTACTGGCTGTGACACTGGCACTGAGTATACATGGAGTACTTGCTGTGACACAGGCACTGAGTATACATGTAGTACATGGAGTACTTGCTGTGACACAGGCACTGAGTATACATGTAGTACATGGAGTACTGACTGTGACACAGGCACTGAGTATACATGGAGTACTGGCTGTGACACATGCACTGAGTATACATGGAGTACTGGCTGTGACACGGGCACTGAGTATACATGGAGTACTGGCTGTGACACGGGCACATAGTATACATGGAGTACTGGCTGTGACACGGGCACTGAGTATACACGGAGTACTTGCTGTGACACGGGCACTGAGTATACACGGAGTACTGTCTGTGACACAGGCACTGAGTATACACGGAGTACAGGCTGTGACACGGGCACTGAGTATACATGGAGTACTGGCTGTGACACAGGCACTTAGTATATATGGAGTACTGGCTGTGACACGGGCAAATAGTATACATGGAGTACTGGCTGTGACATAGGCACAGAGTATACACGGAGTACTGGCTGTGACACAGGCACTGAGTATACATGGAGTGCTTGCTGTGACACAGGCACTTAGTATACATGGAGTACTGGCCGAGAATCATACACTTAGTATACATGGAGTACTGGCTGTGACACAGGCACTGAGTATACATGGAGTACTGGCTGTGACACAGGCACTGAGTATACATGGAGTACTGGCTGTGATACAGGCACTGAGTATACATGGAGTACTGGCTGTGACCCAGGCACTGAGTATACATGGAGCACTAGCTGTGACACGGGCACTGAGTATACATGGAGTACTGGCTGTGACACGGGCATATAGTATACATGGAGTACTGGCTGTGACACGGGGCACTGAGTATACATGGAGTACTGGCTGTGACACGGGAACTGAGTATACATGGAGTACTGGCTGTGACATGGGCACTGAGTATACATGGAGTACTGGCTGTGACACGGGCACTGAGTATACATGGAGTACTGGCTGTGACACGGGCACTGAGTATACATGAAGTACTGGCTGTGACACGGGCACTGAGTATACATGGAGTACTGGCTGTGACACGGGCACTGAGTATACATGGAGTTCTTGCTGTGACACAGGCACTGAGTATACATGGAGTAGTAGTAGCTGTGACACAGGCACTGAGTATACATGGAGTAGTAGTTGCTGTGACACAGGCACATAGTATACATGGAGTACTTGCTGTGACGCGGGCACTGAGTATACATGGAGTAGTACTTGCTGTGACGCGGGCACTGAGTATACATGACGTAGTACTTACTGTGACACAGGCACATAGTATACATGGAGTAGTAGTTGCTGTGACACAGGCACATAGTATACATGGAGTACTGGCTGTGACGCGGGCACTGAGTATACATGGAGTAGTACTTGCTGTGACGCGGGCACTGAGTATACATGGAGTAGTACTTGCTGTGACACAGGCACATAGTATACATGGAGTACTTGCTGTGACGCAGGCACTGAGTATACATGGAGTATTTCCTGGGACACAGGCACATAGTATACATGGAGTACTTGCTGTGACGCAGGCACTGAGTATACACGGAGTACTTGCTGTGACACAGGCACTGAGTATACACGGAGTACTTGCTGTGACACCGGCACTGAGTATACACGGAGTACTGGCTGTGACACAGGCACATAGTATACATGGGGAAATTGCTGTAACACAGGCACATAGTATACATGGAGTACTGGCTGTGACACAGGCACTTAGTATACATGGATTACTGGCTGTGACACAGGCACAAAGTATACACGGAGTACTGGCTGTGACACAGGCACATAGTATACATGTAGTACTGGCTGTGACACGGGCACTGAGTATACACGGAGTACTGGCTGTGACACGGCACTGAGTATACATGGAGTATTGGCTGTGACACGGGCACTGAGTATACATGAAGTACAGGCTGTGACACGGGCACTGAGTATACACGGAGTACTGGCTGTGACACGGGCACTGAGTATACACGGAGTACTGGCTGTGACACGGGCACTGAGTATACATGGAGTATTGGCTGTGACATGGGCACTGAGTATACATGAAGTACAGGCTGTGACACGGGCACTGAGTATACATGGAGTACTGGCTGTGACACGGGCAGTGAGAATACATGGAGTTCATGCTGTGACACGGGCACTGAGTATACATGGAGTAGTAGTAGCTGTGACACAGGCACTGAGTATACATGGAGTAGTAGTTGCTGTGACACAGGCACATAGTATACATGGAGTACTGGCTGTGACACGGGCACTGAGTATACATGGAGTACTTGCTGTGACACAGGCACTGAGTATACATGGAGTACTGGCTGTGACACTGGCACTGAGTATACACGGAGTACTGGCTGTGACACGGGCACTGAGTATACACGGAGTACTGGCTGTGACACGGGCACTGAGTATACACGGAGTACTGGCTGTGACACGGGCACTGAGTATACACGGAGTACTGGCTGTGACACGGGCACTGAGTATACATGGAGTACTGGCTGTGACACAGGCACTGAGTATACATGGAGTACTGGCTGTGACACAGGCACTGAGTATACATGGAGTACTTGCTGTGACACAGGCACTGAGTATACCTGGAGTACTGGCTGTGACACAGGCACATAGTATACATGGAGTCCTGGCTGTGACACGGGCACTGAGTATACATGGAGTACTGGCTCTGACATAGGCACATAGTATACACGGAGTACTGGCTGTGACAGGCACTGAGAATACACGGAGTACTGGCTGTGACACAGGCACTGAGTAAACATGGAGTACATGGAGTACTGGCTGTGACACAGGCACTGAGTATACATGAAGTACATGGAGTACTGGCTGTGACACAGGCAGTGAGTATACATGGAGTACTGGCTGTGACACAGGCACTGAGTATACTTGGAGTACTGGCTGTGACACAGGCACTGAGTATACATGGAGTACTTGCTGTGACACAGGCACTGAGTATACATGGAGTACTTGCTGTGACACAGGCACTTAGTATACATGGAGTACTTGCCGAGAATCATACACTTAGTATACATGGAGTACTGGCTGTGACACAGGCACTGAGTATACATGGAGAACTGGCTGTGACACAGGCACTGAGTGTACATGGAGTACTGGCTGTGACACAGGCACATAGTATACATGGAGTACTGGCTGTGACACAGGCACATAGTATACATGGAGTACTGGCTGTGACACAGGCACTTAGTATACAAGGATTACTGTCTGTGACACAGGCACATACTATACACGGAGTACTGGCTGTGACACAGGCACATAGTATACACGTAGAACTCGCTTAGACACGGGCACTGAGTATACACGGAGTACTGGCTGTGACACAGGCACTGAGTATACACGGAGTACTGGCTGTGACACGGGCACTGAGTATACACGGAGTATTGGCTGTGACACGGGCACTGAGTATACATGGAGTACTGGCTGTGACGCGGGCACTTAGTATACATGAAGTACTGGCTTTGACATGGGCACTGACTATACATGGAGTACTTGCTGTGACACGGGCACATAGTATACATGGAGTACTTGCTGTGACGTGGGCACTGAGTATACATGGAGTACTGGCTGTGACACGGGCACATAGTATACATGGAGTACTGGCTGTGATGCAGGCACTGAGTATACATGGAGTACTTGCTGTGACGCGGGCACATAGTATACATGGAGTACTTGCTGTGACACAGGCACATAGTATACACGGAGTACTGGCTGTGACACAGGCACTGAGTATAGACGGAATACTGGCTGTGACATAGGCACATAGTGTACACGGAGTTCTGGCTGTGACAGGCACTTAGTATACACGGAGTATTGTCTGTGACACAGGCACTGAGTATACACGGAGTACTGGCTGTGACACATGCACATAGAATACACGGAGTACTGGCTGTGACACAGGCACATAGTATACATGGAGTACTGGCTGTGACAGGCACTTAGTATACACAGAGTACTGGCTGTGACACAGGCACTGAGTATACACGGAGTACTGGCTGTGACACAGGCACATAGTATACACGGAGTACTGTCTGTGACACAGGCACTTAGTATACATGGATTACTGTCTGTGACACAGGCACATAGTATACATGGAGTACTGGCTGTGACACAGGCACATAGTATACATGGAGTACTGGCTGTGACAGAGGCACTGAGTATACATGGAGTACTTGCTGTGACACAGGCACATAGTATACATGGAGTACTGGCTGTGACACAGGCACATAGTATACATGGAGTACTGGCTGTAACACAGGCACTGAGTATACATGGAGTACTGGCTGTGACACAGGCACTGAGTATAGATGAAGTACTGGCTGTGACACAGGCACTGAGTATAGATGGAGTACTGGCTGTGACACAGGCACTGAATATACATGGAGTACTGGCTGTGACATGGGCACTGAGCACACACGGAGTACTGGCTGTGATACGGGCACTGAGTATACATGGAGTACTGGCTGTGACACAGGCACTGAGTATACATGGAGTAGTAGTTGCTGTGACACAGGCACTGAGTATACATGGAGTAGTACTTGCTGTGACACAGGCACATAGCATACATGGAGTACTAGCTGTGACACGGGCACTAAGTATACACGGAGTACTGGCTGTGAAACGGGCACTTAGTATACATGGAGTACTGGCTGTGACACGGGCACTTAGTATACATGGAGTACTGGCTGTGACACGGGCACTTAGTATACATGGAATACTTGCTGTGACACAGGCACTGAGTATACATGGAGTATATGGAGTACTGGCTGTGACACAGGCACTGAGTATACATGGAGTACTTGCTGTGACACAGGCACTTAGTATACATGGAGTACTGGCTGAGAATCATACACTTAGTATACATGGAGTACTGGCTGTGACACAGGCACTGAGTATACATGGAGTACTGGCTGTGACACAGGCACTGAGTATACAAGGAGTACTGGCTGTGACACAGGCACTAAGTCTACAAGGAGTACTGGCTGTGACACGGGCACTGAGTATACACGGAGTACTGGCTGTGATGCGGGCACTGAGTATACATGGAGTACTTCCTGTGACGCGGGCACTGAGTATACATGGATTACTGGCTGTGACACAGGCACAAAGTATACACGGAGTACTGGCTGTGACACAGGCACATAGTATACATGTAGTACTGGCTGTGACACGGGCACTGAGTATACATGGAGTACTGGCTGTGACACGGGCACTGAGTATACACGGAGTACTGGCTGTGACACGGGCACTGAGTATACACGGAGTACTGGCTGTGACACGGGCACTGAGTATACATGGAGTATTGGCTGTGACACGGGCACTGAGTATACATGAAGTACAGGCTGTGACACGGGCACTGAGTATACATGGAGTACTGGCTGTGACACGGGCAGTGAGTATACATGGAGTTCATGCTGTGACACGGGCACTGAGTATACATGGAGTAGTAGTAGCTGTGACACAGGCACTGAGTATACATGGAGTAGTAGTTGCTGTGACACAGGCACATAGTATACATGGAGTACTGGCTGTGACACAGGCACTGAGTATACATGGAGTACTGGCTGTGACACTGGCACTGAGTATACATGGAGTACTTGCTGTGACACAGGCACTGAGTATACATGTAGTACATGGAGTACTTGCTGTGACACAGGCACTGAGTATACATGTAGTACATGGAGTACTGACTGTGACACAGGCACTGAGTATACATGGAGTACTGGCTGTGACACATGCACTGAGTATACATGGAGTACTGGCTGTGACACGGGCACTGAGTATACATGGACTACTGGCTGTGACACGGGCACATAGTATACATGGAGTACTGGCTGTGACACGGGCACTGAGTATACACGGAGTACTTGCTGTGACACGGGCACTGAGTATACACGGAGTACTGTCTGTGACACAGGCACTGAGTATACACGGAGTACAGGCTGTGACACGGGCACTGAGTATACATGGAGTACTGGCTGTGACACAGGCACTTAGTATATATGGAGTACTGGCTGTGACACGGGCAAATAGTATACATGGAGTACATGCTGTGACATAGGCACAGAGTATACACTGAGTACTGGCTGTGACAGGCACTTAGTATACACGGAGTACTGGCTGTGACACAGGCACTGAGTATACATGGAGTGCTTGCTGTGACACAGGCACTTAGTATACATGGAGTACTGGCCGAGAATCATACACTTAGTATACATGGAGTACTGGCTGTGACACAGGCACTGAGTATACATGGAGTACTGGCTGTGACACAGGCACTGAGTATACATGGAGTACTGGCTGTGATACAGGCACTGAGTATACATGGAGTAATGGCTGTGACCCAGGCACTGAGTATACATGGAGCACTAGCTGTGACACGGGCACTGAGTATACATGGAGTACTGGCTGTGACACGGGCATATAGTATACATGGAGTACTGGCTGTGACACGGGCACTGAGTATACATGGAGTACTGGCTGTGACACGGGCACTGAGTATACATGGAGTACTGGCTGTGACATGGGCACTTAGTATATATGGAGTACTGGCTGTGACACGGGCAAATAGTATACATGGAGTACTGGCTGTGACATAGGCACAGAGTATACACTGAGTACTGGCTGTGACAGGCACTTAGTATACACGGAGTACTGGCTGTGACACAGGCACTGAGTATACATGGAGTGCTTGCTGTGACACAGGCACTTAGTATACATGGAGTACTGGCCGAGAATCATACACTTAGTATACATGGAGTACTGGCTGTGACACAGGCACTGAGTATACATGGAGTACTGGCTGTGACACAGGCACTGAGTATACATGGAGTACTGGCTGTGATACAGGCACTGAGTATACATGGAGTACTGGCTGTGACCCAGGCACTGAGTATACATGGAGCACTAGCTGTGACACGGGCACTGAGTATACATGGAGTACTGGCTGTGACACGGGCATATAGTATACATGGAGTACTGGCTGTGACACGGGCACTGAGTATACATGGAGTACTGGCTGTGACACGGGAACTGAGTATACATGGAGTACTGGCTGTGACATGGGCACTGAGTATACATGGAGTACTGGCTGTGACACGGGCACTGAGTATACATGGAGTACTGGCTGTGACACGGGCACTGAGTATACATGAAGTACTGGCTGTGACACGGGCACTGAGTATACATGGAGTACTGGCTGTGACACGGGCACTGAGTATACATGGAGTTCTTGCTGTGACACAGGCACTGAGTATACATGGAGTAGTAGTAGCTGTGACACAGGCACTGAGTATACATGGAGTAGTAGTTGCTGTGACACAGGCACATAGTATACATGGAGTACTTGCTGTGACGCGGGCACTGAGTATACATGGAGTAGTACTTGCTGTGACGCGGGCACTGAGTATACATGGAGTAGTACTTACTGTGACACAGGCACATAGTATACATGGAGTAGTAGTTGCTGTGACACAGGCACATAGTATACATGGAGTACTGGCTGTGACGCGGGCACTGAGTATACATGGAGTAGTACTTGCTGTGACGCGGGCACTGAGTATACATGGAGTAGTACTTGCTGTGACACAGGCACATAGTATACATGGAGTACTTGCTGTGACGCAGGCACTGAGTATACATGGAGTATTTCCTGGGACACAGGCACATAGTATACATGGAGTACTTGCTGTGACGCAGGCACTGAGTATACACGGAGTACTTGCTGTGACACAGGCACTGAGTATACACGGAGTACTTGCTGTGACACCGGCACTGAGTATACACGGAGTACTGGCTGTGACACAGGCACATAGTATACATGGGGAAATTGCTGTAACACAGGCACATAGTATACATGGAGTACTGGCTGTGACACAGGCACTTAGTATACATGGATTACTGGCTGTGACACAGGCACAAAGTATACACGGAGTACTGGCTGTGACACAGGCACATAGTATACATGTAGTACTGGCTGTGACACGGGCACTGAGTATACACGGAGTACTGGCTGTGACACGGGCACTGAGTATACATGGAGTATTGGCTGTGACACGGGCACTGAGTATACATGAAGTACAGGCTGTGACACGGGCACTGAGTATACACGGAGTACTGGCTGTGACACGGGCACTGAGTATACACGGAGTACTGGCTGTGACACGGGCACTGAGTATACATGGAGTATTGGCTGTGACATGGGCACTGAGTATACATGAAGTACAGGCTGTGACACGGGCACTGAGTATACATGGAGTACTGGCTGTGACACGGGCAGTGAGAATACATGGAGTTCATGCTGTGACACGGGCACTGAGTATACATGGAGTAGTAGTAGCTGTGACACAGGCACTGAGTATACATGGAGTAGTAGTTGCTGTGACACAGGCACATAGTATACATGGAGTACTGGCTGTGACACGGGCACTGAGTATACATGGAGTACTTGCTGTGACACAGGCACTGAGTATACATGGAGTACTGGCTGTGACACTGGCACTGAGTATACACGGAGTACTGGCTGTGACACGGGCACTGAGTATACACGGAGTACTGGCTGTGACACGGGCACTGAGTATACACGGAGTACTGGCTGTGACACGGGCACTGAGTATACACGGAGTACTGGCTGTGACACGGGCACTGAGTATACATGGAGTACTGGCTGTGACACAGGCACTGAGTATACATGGAGTACTGGCTGTGACACAGGCACTGAGTATACATGGAGTACTTGCTGTGACACAGGCACTGAGTATACCTGGAGTACTGGCTGTGACACAGGCACATAGTATACATGGAGTCCTGGCTGTGACACGGGCACTGAGTATACATGGAGTACTGGCTCTGACATAGGCACATAGTATACACGGAGTACTGGCTGTGACAGGCACTGAGAATACACGGAGTACTGGCTGTGACACAGGCACTGAGTAAACATGGAGTACATGGAGTACTGGCTGTGACACAGGCACTGAGTATACATGAAGTACATGGAGTACTGGCTGTGACACAGGCAGTGAGTATACATGGAGTACTGGCTGTGACACAGGCACTGAGTATACTTGGAGTACTGGCTGTGACACAGGCACTGAGTATACATGGAGTACTTGCTGTGACACAGGCACTGAGTATACATGGAGTACTTGCTGTGACACAGGCACTTAGTATACATGGAGTACTTGCCGAGAATCATACACTTAGTATACATGGAGTACTGGCTGTGACACAGGCACTGAGTATACATGGAGAACTGGCTGTGACACAGGCACTGAGTGTACATGGAGTACTGGCTGTGACACAGGCACATAGTATACATGGAGTACTGGCTGTGACACAGGCACATAGTATACATGGAGTACTGGCTGTGACACAGGCACTTAGTATACAAGGATTACTGTCTGTGACACAGGCACATACTATACACGGAGTACTGGCTGTGACACAGGCACATAGTATACACGTAGAACTCGCTTAGACACGGGCACTGAGTATACACGGAGTACTGGCTGTGACACAGGCACTGAGTATACACGGAGTACTGGCTGTGACATGGGCACTGAGTATACACGGAGTATTGGCTGTGACACGGGCACTGAGTATACATGGAGTACTGGCTGTGACGCGGGCACTTAGTATACATGAAGTACTGGCTTTGACATGGGCACTGACTATACATGGAGTACTTGCTGTGACACGGGCAAATAGTATACATGGAGTACTTGCTGTGACGTGGGCACTGAGTATACATGGAGTACTGGCTGTGACACGGGCACATAGTATACATGGAGTACTGGCTGTGATGCAGGCACTGAGTATACATGGAGTACTTGCTGTGACGCGGGCACATAGTATACATGGAGTACTTGCTGTGACACAGGCACATAGTATACACGGAGTACTGGCTGTGACACAGGCACTGAGTATAGACGGAATACTGGCTGTGACATAGGCACATAGTGTACACGGAGTTCTGGCTGTGACAGGCACTTAGTATACACGGAGTATTGTCTGTGACACAGGCACTGAGTATACACGGAGTACTGGCTGTGACACATGCACATAGAATACACGGAGTACTGGCTGTGACACAGGCACATAGTATACATGGAGTACTGGCTGTGACAGGCACTTAGTATACACAGAGTACTGGCTGTGACACAGGCACTGAGTATACACGGAGTACTGGCTGTGACACAGGCACATAGTATACACGGAGTACTGTCTGTGACACAGGCACTTAGTATACATGGATTACTGTCTGTGACACAGGCACATAGTATACATGGAGTACTGGCTGTGACACAGGCACATAGTATACATGGAGTACTGGCTGTGACAGAGGCACTGAGTATACATGGAGTACTTGCTGTGACACAGGCACATAGTATACATGGAGTACTGGCTGTGACACAGGCACATAGTATACATGGAGTACTGGCTGTAACACAGGCACTGAGTATACATGGAGTACTGGCTGTGACACAGGCACTGAGTATAGATGAAGTACTGGCTGTGACACAGGCACTGAGTATAGATGGAGTACTGGCTGTGACACAGGCACTGAATATACATGGAGTACTGGCTGTGACATGGGCACTGAGCACACACGGAGTACTGGCTGTGATACGGGCACTGAGTATACATGGAGTACTGGCTGTGACACAGGCACTGAGTATACATGGAGTAGTAGTTGCTGTGACACAGGCACTGAGTATACATGGAGTAGTACTTGCTGTGACACAGGCACATAGCATACATGGAGTACTGGCTGTGACACGGGCACTAAGTATACACGGAGTACTGGCTGTGAAACGGGCACTTAGTATACATGGAGTACTGGCTGTGACACGGGCACTTAGTATACATGGAGTACTGGCTGTGACACGGGCACTTAGTATACATGGAATACTTGCTGTGACACAGGCACTGAGTATACATGGAGTATATGGAGTACTGGCTGTGACACAGGCACTGAGTATACATGGAGTACTTGCTGTGACACAGGCACTTAGTATACATGGAGTACTGGCTGAGAATCATACACTTAGTATACATGGAGTACTGGCTGTGACACAGGCACTGAGTATACATGGAGTACTGGCTGTGACACAGGCACTGAGTATACAAGGAGTACTGGCTGTGACACAGGCACTGAGTCTACAAGGAGTACTGGCTGTGACACGGGCACTGAGTATACACGGAGTACTGGCTGTGATGCGGGCACTGAGTATACATGGAGTACTTCCTGTGACGCAGGCACTGAGTATACATGGATTACTGGCTGTGACACAGGCACAAAGTATACACGGAGTACTGGCTGTGACACAGGCACATAGTATACATGTAGTACTGGCTGTGACACGGGCACTGAGTATACATGGAGTACTGGCTGTGACATGGGCACTGAGTATACACGGAGTACTGGCTGTGACACGGGCACTGAGTATACACGGAGTACTGGCTGTGACACGGGCACTGAGTATACATGGAGTATTGGCTGTGACACGGGCACTGAGTATACATGAAGTACAGGCTGTGACACGGGCACTGAGTATACATGGAGTACTGGCTGTGACACGGGCAGTGAGTATACATGGAGTTCATGCTGTGACACGGGCACTGAGTATACATGGAGTAGTAGTAGCTGTGACACAGGCACTGAGTATACATGGAGTAGTAGTTGCTGTGACACAGGCACATAGTATACATGGAGTACTGGCTGTGACACAGGCACTGAGTATACATGGAGTACTGGCTGTGACACTGGCACTGAGTATACATGGAGTACTTGCTGTGACACAGGCACTGAGTATACATGTAGTACATGGAGTACTTGCTGTGACACAGGCACTGAGTATACATGTAGTACATGGAGTACTGACTGTGACACAGGCACTGAGTATACATGGAGTACTGGCTGTGACACATGCACTGAGTATACATGGAGTACTGGCTGTGACACGGGCACTGAGTATACATGGAGTACTGGCTGTGACACGGGCACATAGTATACATGGAGTACTGGCTGTGACACGGGCACTGAGTATACACGGAGTACTTGCTGTGACACGGGCACTGAGTATACACGGAGTACTGTCTGTGACACAGGCACTGAGTATACACGGAGTACAGGCTGTGACACGGGCACTGAGTATACATGGAGTACTGGCTGTGACACAGGCACTTAGTATATATGGAGTACTGGCTGTGACACGGGCAAATAGTATACATGGAGTACTGGCTGTGACATAGGCACAGAGTATACACTGAGTACTGGCTGTGACAGGCACTTAGTATACACGGAGTACTGGCTGTGACACAGGCACTGAGTATACATGGAGTGCTTGCTGTGACACAGGCACTTAGTATACATGGAGTACTGGCCGAGAATCATACACTTAGTATACATGGAGTACTGGCTGTGACACAGGCACTGAGTATACATGGAGTACTGGCTGTGACACAGGCTCTGAGTATACATGGAGTACTGGCTGTGATACAGGCACTGAGTATACATGGAGTACTGGCTGTGACCCAGGCACTGAGTATACATGGAGCACTAGCTGTGACACGGGCACTGAGTATACATGGAGTACTGGCTGTGACACGGGCATATAGTATACATGGAGTACTGGCTGTGACACGGGCACTGAGTATACATGGAGTACTGGCTGTGACACGGGCACTGAGTATACATGGAGTACTGGCTGTGACATGGGCACTGAGTATACATGGAGTACTGGCTGTGACACGGGCACTGAGTATACATGGAGTACTGGCTGTGACACGGGCACTGAGTATACATGAAGTACTGGCTGTGACACGGGCACTGAGTATACATGGAGTACTGGCTGTGACACGGGCACTGAGTATACATGGAGTTCTTGCTGTGACACAGGCACTGAGTATACATGGAGTAGTAGTAGCTGTGACACAGGCACTGAGTATACATGGAGTAGTAGTTGCTGTGACACAGGCACATAGTATACATGGAGTACTTGCTGTGACGCGGGCACTGAGTATACATGGAGTAGTACTTGCTGTGACGCGGGCACTGAGTATACATGGAGTAGTACTTACTGTGACACAGGCACATAGTATACATGGAGTAGTAGTTGCTGTGACACAGGCACATAGTATACATGGAGTACTGGCTGTGACGCGGGCACTGAGTATACATGGAGTAGTACTTGCTGTGACGCGGGCACTGAGTATACATGGAGTAGTACTTGCTGTGACACAGGCACATAGTATACATGGAGTACTTGCTGTGACGCAGGCACTGAGTATACATGGAGTACTTCCTGGGACACAGGCACATAGTATACATGGAGTACTTGCTGTGACGCAGGCACTGAGTATACACGGAGTACTTGCTGTGACACAGGCACTGAGTATACACGGAGTACTTGCTGTGACACCGGCACTGAGTATACACGGAGTACTGGCTGTGACACAGGCACATAGTATACATGGGGAAATTGCTGTAACACAGGCACATAGTATACATGGAGTACTGGCTGTGACACAGGCACTTAGTATACATGGATTACTGGCTGTGACACAGGCACAAAGTATACACGGAGTACTGGCTGTGACACAGGCACATAGTATACATGTAGTACTGGCTGTGACACGGGCACTGAGTATACACGGAGTACTGGCTGTGACACGGGCACTGAGTATACATGGAGTATTGGCTGTGACACGGGCACTGAGTATACATGAAGTACAGGCTGTGACACGGGCACTGAGTATACACGGAGTACTGGCTGTGACACGGGCACTGAGTATACACGGAGTACTGGCTGTGACACGGGCACTGAGTATACATGGAGTATTGGCTGTGACATGGGCACTGAGTATACATGAAGTACAGGCTGTGACATGGGCACTGAGTATACATGAAGTACAGGCTGTGACACGGGCACTGAGTATACATGGAGTACTGGCTGTGACACGGGCAGTGAGAATACATGGAGTTCATGCTGTGACACGGGCACTGAGTATACATGGAGTAGTAGTAGCTGTGACACAGGCACTGAGTATACATGGAGTAGTAGTTGCTGTGACACAGGCACATAGTATACATGGAGTACTGGCTGTGACACGGGCACTGAGTATACATGGAGTACTTGCTGTGACACAGGCACTGAGTATACATGGAGTACTGGCTGTGACACTGGCACTGAGTATACACGGAGTACTGGCTGTGACACGGGCACTGAGTATACACGGAGTACTGGCTGTGACACGGGCACTGAGTATACACGGAGTACTGGCTGTGACACAGGCACTGAGTATACATGGAGTATTGGCTGTGACACGGGCACTGAGTATACATGAAGTACAGGCTGTGACACGGGCACTGAGTATACATGGAGTACTGGCTGTGACACGGGCAATGAGTATACATGGAGTTCTTGCTGTGACACGGGCACTGAGTATACATGGAGTAGTAGTAGCTGTGACACAGGCACTGAGTATACATGGAGTAGTAGTTGCTGTGACACAGGCACATAGTATACATGGAGTACTGGCTGTGACGCGGGCACTGAGTATACATGGAGTAGTACTTGCTGTGACGCGGGCACTGAGTATACATGGACTAGTACTTGCTGTGACACAGGCACATAGTATACATGGAGTACTTGCTGTGACGCAGGCACTGAGTATACATGGAGTACTTCCTGTGACACAGGCACATAGTATACATGGAGTACTTGCTGTGACGCAGGCACTGAGTATACACGGAGTACTTGCTGTGACACAGGCACTGAGTATACACGGAGTACTTGCTGTGACACCGGCACTGAGTATACACGGAGTACTGGCTGTGACACAGGCACATAGTATACATGGGGTACTGGCTGTAACACAGGCACATAGTATACATGGAGTACTGGCTGTGACACAGGCACTTAGTATACATGGATTACTGGCTGTGACACAGGCACAAAGTATACACGGAGTACTGGCTGTGACACAGGCACATAGTATACATGTAGTACTGGCTGTGACACGGGCACTGAGTATACACGGAGTACTGGCAGTGACACGGGCACTGAGTATACACGGAGTACTGGCTGTGACACGGGCACTGAGTATACACGGAGTACTGGCTGTGACACGGGCACTGAGTATACATGGAGTATTGGCTGTGACACGGGCACTGAGTATACATGAAGTACAGGCTGTGACACGGGCACTGAGTATACATGGAGTACTGGCTGTGACACGGGCAGTGAGTATACATGGAGTTCATGCTGTGACACGGGCACTGAGTATACATGGAGTAGTAGTAGCTGTGACACAGGCACTGAGTATACATGGAGTAGTAGTTGCTGTGACACAGGCACATAGTATACATGGAGTACTGGCTGTGACACAGGCACTGAGTATACATGGAGTACTGGCTGTGACACTGGCACTGAGTATACATGGAGTACTTGCTGTGACACAGGCACTGAGTATACATGTAGTACATGGAGTACTTGCTGTGACACAGGCACTGAGTATACATGTAGTACATGGAGTACTGACTGTGACACAGGCACTGAGTATACATGGAGTACTGGCTGTGACACATGCACTGAGTATACATGGAGTACTTGCTGTGACACGGGCACTGAGTATACACGGAGTACTGTCTGTGACACAGGCACTGAGTATACACGGAGTACAGGCTGTGACACGGGCACTGAGTATACATGGAGTACTGGCTGTGACACAGTCACTTAGTATATATGGAGTACTGGCTGTGACACGGGCACATAGTATACATGGAGTACTGGCTGTGACATAGGCACAGAGTATACACTGAGTACTGGCTGTGACAGGCACTTAGTATACACGGAGTACTGGCTGTGACACAGGCACTGAGTATACATGGAGTGCTTGCTGTGACACAGGCACTTAGTATACATGGAGTACTGGCCGAGAATCATACACTTAGTATACATGGAGTACTGGCTGTGACACAGGCACTGAGTATACATGGAGCACTGGCTGTGACACAGGCACTGAGTATACACGGAGTACTGGCTGTGACACAGGCACATAGTATACATGGGGAAATTGCTGTAACACAGGCACATAGTATACATGGAGTACTGGCTGTGACACAGGCACTTAGTATACATGGATTACTGGCTGTGACACAGGCACAAAGTATACACGGAGTACTGGCTGTGACACAGGCACATAGTATACATGTAGTACTGGCTGTGACACGGGCACTGAGTATACACGGAGTACTGGCTGTGACACGGGCACTGAGTATACATGGAGTATTGGCTGTGACACGGGCACTGAGTATACATGAAGTACAGGCTGTGACACGGGCACTGAGTATACACGGAGTACTGGCTGTGACACGGGCACTGAGTATACACGGAGTACTGGCTGTGACACGGGCACTGAGTATACATGGAGTATTGGCTGTGACATGGGCACTGAGTATACATGAAGTACAGGCTGTGACATGGGCACTGAGTATACATGAAGTACAGGCTGTGACACGGGCACTGAGTATACATGGAGTACTGGCTGTGACACGGGCAGTGAGAATACATGGAGTTCATGCTGTGACACGGGCACTGAGTATACATGGAGTAGTAGTAGCTGTGACACAGGCACTGAGTATACATGGAGTAGTAGTTGCTGTGACACAGGCACATAGTATACATGGAGTACTGGCTGTGACACGGGCACTGAGTATACATGGAGTACTTGCTGTGACACAGGCACTGAGTATACATGGAGTACTGGCTGTGACACTGGCACTGAGTATACACGGAGTACTGGCTGTGACACGGGCACTGAGTATACACGGAGTACTGGCTGTGACACGGGCACTGAGTATACACGGAGTACTGGCTGTGACACAGGCACTGAGTATACATGGAGTATTGGCTGTGACACGGGCACTGAGTATACATGAAGTACAGGCTGTGACACGGGCACTGAGTATACATGGAGTACTGGCTGTGACACGGGCAATGAGTATACATGGAGTTCTTGCTGTGACACGGGCACTGAGTATACATGGAGTAGTAGTAGCTGTGACACAGGCACTGAGTATACATGGAGTAGTAGTTGCTGTGACACAGGCACATAGTATACATGGAGTACTGGCTGTGACGCGGGCACTGAGTATACATGGAGTAGTACTTGCTGTGACGCGGGCACTGAGTATACATGGACTAGTACTTGCTGTGACACAGGCACATAGTATACATGGAGTACTTGCTGTGACGCAGGCACTGAGTATACATGGAGTACTTCCTGTGACACAGGCACATAGTATACATGGAGTACTTGCTGTGACGCAGGCACTGAGTATACACGGAGTACTTGCTGTGACACAGGCACTGAGTATACACGGAGTACTTGCTGTGACACCGGCACTGAGTATACACGGAGTACTGGCTGTGA
Source organism: Taudactylus pleione (assembly GCA_031769625.1). Lineage (NCBI taxonomy): Eukaryota > Metazoa > Chordata > Amphibia > Anura > Myobatrachidae > Taudactylus > Taudactylus pleione. The sequence goes on from JAUIMM010000742.1 coordinate 873,771, forward strand.
CACAGGCACATAGTATACATGGGGTACTGGCTGTAACACAGGCACATAGTATACATGGAGTACTGGCTGTGACACAGGCACTTAGTATACATGGATTACTGGCTGTGACACAGGCACAAAGTATACACGGAGTACTGGCTGTGACACAGGCACATAGTATACATGTAGTACTGGCTGTGACACGGGCACTGAGTATACACGGAGTACTGGCAGTGACACGGGCACTGAGTATACACGGAGTACTGGCTGTGACACGGGCACTGAGTATACACGGAGTACTGGCTGTGACACGGGCACTGAGTATACATGGAGTATTGGCTGTGACACGGGCACTGAGTATACATGAAGTACAGGCTGTGACACGGGCACTGAGTATACATGGAGTACTGGCTGTGACACGGGCAGTGAGTATACATGGAGTTCATGCTGTGACACGGGCACTGAGTATACATGGAGTAGTAGTAGCTGTGACACAGGCACTGAGTATACATGGAGTAGTAGTTGCTGTGACACAGGCACATAGTATACATGGAGTACTGGCTGTGACACAGGCACTGAGTATACATGGAGTACTGGCTGTGACACTGGCACTGAGTATACATGGAGTACTTGCTGTGACACAGGCACTGAGTATACATGTAGTACATGGAGTACTTGCTGTGACACAGGCACTGAGTATACATGTAGTACATGGAGTACTGACTGTGACACAGGCACTGAGTATACATGGAGTACTGGCTGTGACACATGCACTGAGTATACATGGAGTACTTGCTGTGACACGGGCACTGAGTATACACGGAGTACTGTCTGTGACACAGGCACTGAGTATACACGCAGTACAGGCTGTGACACGGGCACTGAGTATACATGGAGTACTGGCTGTGACACAGTCACTTAGTATATATGGAGTACTGGCTGTGACACGGGCACATAGTATACATGGAGTACTGGCTGTGACATAGGCACAGAGTATACACTGAGTACTGGCTGTGACAGGCACTTAGTATACACGGAGTACTGGCTGTGACACAGGCACTGAGTATACATGGAGTGCTTGCTGTGACACAGGCACTTAGTATACATGGAGTACTGGCCGAGAATCATACACTTAGTATACATGGAGTACTGGCTGTGACACAGGCACTGAGTATACATGGAGCACTGGCTGTGACACAGGCACTGAGTATACATGGAGCACTGGCTGTGACACGGGCATATAGTATACATAGAGTACTGGCTGTGACACGGGCACTGAGTATACATGGAGTACTGGCTGTGACACGGGCACTGAGTATACATGGAGTACTGGCTGTGACATGGGCACTGAGTATACATGGAGTACTGGCTGTGACACGGGCACTGAGTATACATGGAGTACTGGCTGTGACACGGGCACTGAGTATACATGGAGTACTGGCTGTGACACGGGCACTGAGTAAACATGGAGTTCTTGCTGTGACACGGGCACTGAGTATACATGGAGTAGTAGTAGCTGTGACACAGGCACGGAGTATACATGGAGTAGTAGTTGCTGTGACACAGGCACATAGTATACATGGAGAACTTGCTGTGACGCGGGCACTGAGTATACATGGAGTAGTACTTGCTGTGACACGGGCACTGAGTATACATGGAGTAGTACTTACTGTGACACAGGCACATAGTATACATGGAGTAGTAGTTGCTGTGACACAGGCACATAGTATACATGGAGTACTGGCTGTGACGCGGGCACTGAGTATACATGGAGTAGTACTTGCTGTGACGCGGGCACTGAGTATACATGGAGTAGTACTTGCTGTGACACAGGCACATAGTATACATGGAGTACTTGCTGTGACGCAGGCACTGAGTATACATGGAGTACTTCCTGGGACACAGGCACATAGTATACATGGAGTACTTGCTGTGACGCAGGCACTGAGTATACACGGAGTAATTGCTGTGACACAGGCACTGAGTATACACGGAGTACTTGCTGTGACACCGGCACTGAGTATACACGGAGTACTGGCTGTGACACAGGCACATAGTATACATGGGGTACTGGCTGTAACCCAGGCACATAGTATACATGGAGTACTGGCTGTGACACAGGCACTTAGTATACATGGATTACTGGCTGTGACACAGGCACAAAGTATACACGGAGTACTGGCTGTGACACAGGCACATAGTATACATGTAGTACTGGCTGTGACACGGGCACTGAGTATACACGGAATACTGGCTGTGACACGGGCACTGAGTATACACGGAGTACTGGCTGTGACACGGGCACTGAGTATACATGGAGTATTGGCTGTGACACGGGCACTGAGTATACATGAAGTACAGGCTGTGACACGGGCACTGAGTATACACGGAGTACTGGCTGTGACACGGGCACTGAGTATACACGGAGTACTGGCTGTGACACGGGCACTGAGTATACATGGAGTATTGGCTGTGACACGGGCACTGAGTATACATGAAGTACAGGCTGTGACACGGGCACTGAGTATACATGGAGTACTGGCTGTGACATGGGCAGTGAGAATACATGGAGTTCATGCTGTGACACGGGCACTGAGTATACATGGAGTAGTAGTTGCTGTGACACAGGCACTGAGTATACATGGAGTAGTAGTTGCTGTGACACAGGCACATAGTATACATGGAGTACTGGCTGTGACACGGGCACTGAGTATACATGGAGTACTTGCTGTGACACAGGCACTGAGTATACATGGAGTACTGGCTGTGACACTGGCACTGAGTATACATGGAGTACTTGCTGTGACACAGGCACTGAGTATACATGTAGTACATGGAGTACTTGCTGTGACACAGGCACTGAGTATACATGTAGTACATGGAGTACTGACTGTGACACAGGCACTGAGTATACATGGAGTACTGGCTGTGACACATGCACTGAGTATACATGGAGTACTGGCTGTGACACGGGCACTGAGTATACATGGAGTACTGGCTGTGAAACGGGCACATAGTATACATGGAGTACTGGCTGTGACACGGGCACTGAGTATACACGGAGTACTTGCTGTGACACGGGCACTGAGTATACACGGAGTACTGTCTGTGACACAGGCACTGAGTATACACGGAGTACAGGCTGTGACACGGGCACTGAGTATACATGGAGTACTGGCTGTTACACAGGCACTTAGTATATATGGAGTACTGGCTGTGACACGGGCACATAGTATACATGGAGTACTGGCTGTGACATAGGCACAGAGTATACACTGAGTACTGGCTGTGACAGGCACTTAGTATACACGGAGTACTGGCTGTGACACAGGCACTGAGTATACATGGAGTGCTTGCTGTGACACAGGCACTTAGTATACATGGAGTACTGGCCAAGAATCATACACTTAGTATACATGGAGTACTGGCTGTGACACAGGCACTGAGTATACATGGAGTACTGGCTGTGACACAGGCACTGAGTATACATGGAGTACTGGCTGTGACACAGGCACTTAGTATACATGGAGTAGTAGTTGCTGTGACACAGGCACTGAGTTTACACGGAGTACTTGCTGTGACACGGGCACTGAGTATACACGGAGTACTGGCTGTGACACGGGCACTTAGTATACATGGAGTACTGGCTGTGACGCAGGCACTGAGTATATATGGAGTACTGGCTGTGACACAGGCACTGAGTATATATGGAGTATTTGCTGTGACACAGGCACATAGTATACACGGAGTACTGGCTGTGACACAGGCACTGAGTATACACGGAGTACTGGCTGTGACATAGGCACATAGTATACACGGAGTACTGGCTGTGACAGGCACTTAGTATACACGGAGTACTGGCTGTAACACAGGCACTGAGTATACACGGAGTACTGGCTGTGACACAGGCACTGAGTATACACAGAGTACTGGCTATGACACAGGCACTGAGTATACATGGAGTACTGGCTATGACACGGGCACTGAGTATACACGGAGTACTGGCTGTGACACGGGCACTGAGTATACACGGAGTACTGGCTGTGACATGGGCCCTGAGTATACATGGAGTACTGGCTGTGACTCGGGCCCTGAGTATACATGGAGTACTGGCTGTGACTCGGGCACTTAGTATACATGGAGTACTGGCTGTGACTCGGGCACTTAGTATACATGGAGTACTGGCTGTGACACGGGCACTTAGTATACATGGAGTACTGGCTGTGACACGGGAACTTAGTATACATGGAGTACTGGCTGTGACACGGGCACTTAGTATACATGGAGTACTGGCTGTGACACGGGCACTTAGTATACATGGAGTACAGGCTGTTACGCGGGCACTGAGTATACATGGAGTACTGGCTGTGACGCTGGCACTGAGTATACATGGAGTAGTACTTGCTGTGAGACGGGCACATAGTATACATGGAGTACTTGTTGTGATGCAGGCACTGAGTATACATGGAGTACTGGCTGTGACGCGGGCACTGAGTATACATGGAGTACTGGCTGTGACGCAAGCACTGAGTATACTTGGAGTACTGGCTGTGACGCGGGCACTGAGTATACATGGAGTACTGGCTGTGACACGGGCACATTGTATACATGGAGTACTGGCTGTGACGCAGGCATTGAGTATACATGGAGTACTGGCTGTGACGCAGGCACTGAGTATACGTGGCTGTGACACAGGCACTGAGTATACACGGAGTACTGGCTGTGACACAGGCACATAGTATACACGGAGTACTGGCTGTGACACTGGCACTTAGTATACATGGATTACTGTCTGTGACACAGGCACTTAGTATACATGGAGAACTGGCTGTGACACAGGCACATAGTATACATGGAGTACTGGCTGTGACACGGGCACTGAGTATACATGGAGTACTGGCTGTGACATGGGCACTGAGTATACATGGAGTACGGGCTGTGACACAGGCACTGAGTATACATGGAGTACTTGCTGTGACACAGGCTCTGAGTATACATGGAGTATATGGAGTACTGGCTGTGACACAGGCTCTGAGTATACATGGAGTACAAGGAGTACTGGCTGTGACACAGGCACTGAGTATACACGGAGTACTGGCTGTGACACAGGCACTGAGTATACACGGAGTACTGGCTGTGACACAGGCACTGAGTATACACGGAGTACTGGCTGTGACACAGGCACTTTGTATACACGGAGTACTGGCTGTGACACAGGCACTGAGTATACACGGAGTACTGGCTGTGACACAGGCAATGAGTATACACGGAGTACTGGCTGTGACACAGGCTTTTTGTATACATGGAGTACTGGCTGTGACACGGGCACTTAGTATACACGGAGTACTGGCTGTGACACGGGCACTGAGTATACACGGAGTACTGGCTGTGACACGGGCACTGAGTATACACGGAGTACTGGCTGTGACACGGGCTCTGAGTATACACGGAGTACTGGCTGTGACATGGGCACTGAGTATACATGGAGTACTGGCTGTGACACGGGCACTTAGTATACATGGAGTACTGGCTGTGACACGGGCACTGAGTACACATGGAGTACTGGCTGTGACACGGGCACTTAGTATACATGGAGTACTGGCTGTGACGCGGGCACTTAGTATACATGGAGTACTGGCTGTGACGCGGGCACTGAGTATACATGGAGTACTGGCTGTGATGCGTGCACTGAGTATACATGGAGTAGTAGTTGCTGTGACACAGGCACTGAGTATACATGGAGTACTTGCTGTGACACGGGCACTGTGTATACACGGAGTACTGGCTGTGACACGGGCACTGAGTATACACGGAGTACTGGCTGTGACACGGGCACTGAGTATACATGGAGTACTGGCTGTGACACAGGCACTGAGTATACATGGAGTACTGGCTGTGACACAGGCACTGAGTATACATGGAGTACTTGCTGTGACACAGGCACTGAGTATACCTGGAGTACTGGCTGTGACACAGGCACATAGTATACATGGAGTCCTGGCTGTGACACGGGCACTGAGTATACATGGAGTACTGGCTCTGACATAGGCACATAGTATACACGGAGTACTGGCTGTGACAGGCACTGAGAATACACGGAGTACTGGCTGTGACACAGGCACTGAGTAAACATGGAGTACATGGAGTACTGGCTGTGACACAGGCACTGAGTATACATGAAGTACATGGAGTACTGGCTGTGACACAGGCAGTGAGTATACATGGAGTACTGGCTGTGACACAGGCACTGAGTATACTTGGAGTACTGGCTGTGACACAGGCACTGAGTATACATGGAGTACTTGCTGTGACACAGGCACTGAGTATACATGGAGTACTTGCTGTGACACAGGCACTTAGTATACATGGAGTACTTGCCGAGAATCATACACTTAGTATACATGGAGTACTGGCTGTGACACAGGCACTGAGTATACATGGAGAACTGGCTGTGACACAGGCACTGAGTGTACATGGAGTACTGGCTGTGACACAGGCACATAGTATACATGGAGTACTGGCTGTGACACAGGCACATAGTATACATGGAGTACTGGCTGTGACACAGGCACTTAGTATACAAGGATTACTGTCTGTGACACAGGCACATACTATACACGGAGTACTGGCTGTGACACAGGCACATAGTATACACGTAGAACTGGCTTAGACACGGGCACTGAGTATACACGGAGTACTGGCTGTGACACAGGCACTGAGTATACACGGAGTACTGGCTGTGACACGGGCACTGAGTATACACGGAGTATTGGCTGTGACACGGGCACTGAGTATACATGGAGTACTGGCTGTGACGCGGGCACTTAGTATACATGAAGTACTGGCTGTGACATGGGCACTGACTATACATGGAGTACTTGCTGTGACACGGGCACATAGTATACATGGAGTACTTGCTGTGACGTGGGCACTGAGTATACATGGAGTACTGGCTGTGACACGGGCACATAGTATACATGGAGTACTGGCTGTGATGCAGGCACTGAGTATACATGGAGTACTTGCTGTGACGCAGGCACATAGTATACATGGAGTACTTGCTGTGACACAGGCACATAGTATACACGGAGTACTGGCTGTGACACAGGCACTGAGTATAGACGGAATACTGGCTGTGACATAGGCACATAGTGTACACGGAGTTCTGGCTGTGACAGGCACTTAGTATACACGGAGTACTGTCTGTGACACAGGCACTGAGTATACACGGAGTACTGGCTGTGACACATGCACATAGAATACACGGAGTACTGGCTGTGACACAGGCACATAGTATACATGGAGTACTGGCTGTGACAGGCACTTAGTATACACAGAGTACTGGCTGTGACACAGGCACTGAGTATACACGGAGTACTGGCTGTGACACAGGCACATAGTATACACGGAGTACTGTCTGTGACACAGGCACTTAGTATACATGGATTACTGTCTGTGACACAGGCACATAGTATACATGGAGTACTGGCTGTGACACAGGCACATAGTATACATGGAGTACTGGCTGTGACACAGGCACTGAGTATACATGGAGTACTTGCTGTGACACAGGCACATAGTATACATGGAGTACTGGCTGTGACACAGGCACATAGTATACATGGAGTACTGGCTGTAACACAGGCACTGAGTATACATGGAGTACTGGCTGTGACACAGGCACTGAGTATAGATGAAGTACTGGCTGTGACACAGGCACTGAGTATAGATGGAGTACTGGCTGTGACACAGGCACTGAATATACATGGAGTACTGGCTGTGACATGGGCACTGAGCACACACGGAGTACTGGCTGTGATACGGGCACTGAGTATACATGGAGTACTGGCTGTGACACAGGCACTGAGTATACATGGAGTAGTAGTTGCTGTGACACAGGCACTGAGTATACATGGAGTAGTACTTGCTGTGACACAGGCACATAGCATACATGGAGTACTGGCTGTGACACGGGCACTGAGTATACACGGAGTACTGGCTGTGAAACGGGCACTTAGTATACATGGAGTACTGGCTGTGACACGGGCACTTAGTATACATGGAGTACTGGCTGTGACACGGGCACTTAGTATACATGGAGTACTTGCTGTGACACAGGCACTGAGTATACATGGAGTATATGGAGTACTGGCTGTGACACAGGCACTGAGTATACATGGAGTACTTGCTGTGACACAGGCACTTAGTATACATGGAGTACTGGCTGAGAATCATACACTTAGTATACATGGAGTACTGGCTGTGACACAGGCACTGAGTATACATGGAGTACTGGCTGTGACACAGGCACTGAGTATACAAGGAGAACTGGCTGTGACACAGGCACTGAGTATACATGGAGTACTGGCTGTGACACGGGCACTGAGTCTACAAGGAGTACTGGCTGTGACACAGGCACTGAGTCTACAAGGAGTACTGGCTGTGACACGGGCACTGAGTATACACGGAGTACTGGCTGTGATGCGGGCACTGAGTATACATGGAGTACTTCCTGTGACGCGGGCACTGAGTATACATGGAGTACTGGCTGTGACGCAGGCACTGAGTATACATGGAGTAGTAGTTGCTGTGACACAGGCACTGAGTATACATGGAGTAGTAGTTGCTGTGACACAGGCACATAGTATACATGGAGTACTGGCTGTGACATGGGCACTGAGTATACATGGAGTACTTGCTGTGACACAGGCACTGAGTATACATGGAGTACTGGCTGTGACACTGGCACTAAGTATACATGGGGTACTTGCTGTGACACAGGCACTGAGTATACATGGAGTACATGGATTACTGGCTGTGACACAGGCACTGAGTATACATGGAGTACTGGCTGTGACACAGGCACATAGTATACATGGAGTACTTGCTGTGACACAGGCACTGAGTATACATGGAGTACTGGCTGTGACACAGGCACTGAGTATACATGGAGTACTGGCTGTGACACAGGCACTGAGTATACATGGAGTACTGGCAGTGACACGGGCACTGAGTATACATGGAGTACTGGCTGTGGCATGGGCACTGAGCATACACGGAGTACTGGCTGTGACACGGGCACTGAGTATACACGGAGTACTGGCTGTGACATGGGCACTGAGTATACATGGAGTACTGGCTGTGACACATGCACTGAGTATACATGGAGTAGTAGTTGCTGTGACACATGCACTGAGTATACATGGAGTAGTACTTGCTGTGACACAGCCACATAGTATACATGGAGTACTGGCTGTGACGCAGGCACTGAGTATACATGGAGTACTGGCTGTGACACAGGCACTGAGTATACATGGAGTACTGGCTGTGACACAGGCACTGAGTATACATGGAGTACTGGCTGTGACATGGGCACTGAGTATACATGGAGTAGTACTGGCTGTGACAGGCACTTAGTATACACGGAGAACTGTCTGTGACACAGGCACTGAGTATACACGGAGTACTGTCTGTGACACAGGCACTGAGTATACATGAAGTACTGGCTGTGACACGGGCACTGAGTATACATGGAGTACTGGCTGTGACACGGCACTGAGAATACATGGAGTACTGGCTGTGACATGGGCACTTAGTATACATGGAGTACTGGCTGTGACGCGGGCACTGAGTATACATGGAGTAGTACTTGCTGTGACGCGGGCACTGAGTATACATGGAGTAGTACTTGCTGTGACACAGGCACATAGTATACATGGAGTACTTGCTGTGACGCAGGCACATAGTATACATGGAGTACTTCCTGTGACACAGGCACATAGTATACATGGAGTACTTGCTGTGACGCAGGCACTGAGTATACACGGAGTACTTGCTGTGACACAGGCACTGAGTATACACGGAGTACTTGCTGTGACACCGGCACTGAGTATACACGGAGTACTGGCTGTGACACAGGCACATAGTATACATGGGGTACTGGCTGTGACACAGGCACATAGTATACATGGAGTACTGGCTGTGACACAGGCATTTAGTATACATGGATTACTGGCTGTGACACAGGCACAAAGTATACACGGAGTACTGGCTGTGACACAGGCACATAGTATACATGTAGTACTGGCTGTGACACGGGCACTGAGTATACACGGAGTACTGGCTGTGACACGGGCACTGAGTATACACGGAGTACTGGCTGTGACACGGGCACTGAGTATACACGGAGTACTGGCTGTGACACGGGCACTGAGTATACATGGAGTATTGGCTGTGACACGGGCACTGAGTATACATGAAGTACAGGCTGTGACACGGGCACTGAGTATACATGGAGTACTGGCTGTGACACGGGCACTGAGTATACATGGAGTTCTTGCTGTGACACGGGCACTGAGTATACATGGAGTACTGGCTGTGACACTGGCACTGAGTATACATGGAGTACTTGCTGTGACACAGGCACTGAGTATACATGTAGTACATGGAGTACTTGCTGTGACACAGGCACTGAGTATACATGTAGTACATGGAGTACTGACTGTGACACAGGCACTGAGTATACATGGAGTACTGGCTGTGACACATGCACTGAGTATACATGGAGTACTGGCTGTGACACGGGCACTGAGTATACATGGAGTACTGGCTGTGACACGGGCACATAGTATACATGGAGTACTGGCTGTGACATGGGCACTGAGTATACATGGAGTACTTGCTGTGACACGGGCACTGAGTATACACGGAGTACTGTCTGTGACACAGGCACTGAGTATACACGGAGTACAGGCTGTGACACGGGCACTGAGTATACATGGAGTACTGGCTGTGACACAGGCACTTAGTATATATGGAGTACTGGCTGTGACACGGGCACATAGTATACACTGAGTACTGGCTGTGACAGGCACTTAGTATACACGGAGTACTTGCTGTGACACAGGCACTGAGTATACATGGAGTGCTTGCTGTGACACAGGCACTTAGTATACATGGAGTACTGGCCGAGAATCATACACTTAGTATACATGGAGTACTGGCTGTGACACAGGCACTTAGTATACATGGAGTACTGGCTGTGACACAGGCACTGAGTATACATGGAGTACTGGCTGTGACACAGGCACTGAGTATACATGGAGCACTGGCTGTGACACGGGCACTGAGTATACATGGAGTACTGGCTGTGACACGGGCACTGAGTATACATGGAGTACTGGCTGTGACACGGGCACTGAGTATACATGGAGTACTGGCTGTGACACGGGCACTGAGTATACATGAAGTACTGGCTGTGACACGGGCACTGAGTATACATGGAGTACTGGCTGTGACACGGGCACTGAGTATACATGGAGTTCTTGCTGTGACACGGGCACTGAGTATACATGGAGTAGTAGTAGCTGTGACACAGGCACTGAGTATACATGGAGTAGTATTTGCTGTGACACAGGCACATAGTATACATGGAGTACTGGCTGTGACGCGGGCACTGAGTATACATGGAGTAGTACTTGCTGTGACGCGGGCACTGAGTATACATGGAGTAGTACTTGCTGTGACACAGGCACATAGTATACATGGAGTACTTGCTGTGACGCAGGCACTGAGTATACATGGAGTACTTCCTGGGACACAGGCACATAGTATACATGGAGTACTTGCTGTGACGCAGGCACTGAGTATACACGGAGTACTTGCTGTGACACAGGCACTGAGTATACACGGAGTACTTGCTGTGACACCGGCACTGAGTATACACGGAGTACTGGCTGTGACACAGGCACATAGTATACATGGGGTACTGGCTGTAACACAGGCACATAGTATACATGGAGTACTGGCTGTGACACGGGCACTTAGTATACACGGAGTACTGGCTGTGACACGGGTACTGAGTATACACGGAGTACTGGCTGTGACACGGGCACTGAGTATACACAGAGTACTTGCTGTGACACGGGCACTGAGTATACATGGATTACTGTCTGTGACGCGGGCACATAGTATACACGGAGTACTGGCTGTGACACGGGCACATAGTATACATGGAGTACTGGCTGTGACGCGGGCACTGAGTATACATGGAGTACTGGCTGTGACGCGGGCACTGAGTATACATGGAGTAGTAGTTGCTGTGACACAGGCACTGAGTATACACGGAGTACTGGCTGTGACATGGGCACTTAGTATACACGGAGTACTGGCTGTGACACGGGCACTGAGTATATACGGAGTACTGGCTGTGACACGGGCACTGAGTATACACAGAGTACTTGCTGTGACACGGGCACTGAGTATACATGGATTACTGTCTGTGACGCGGGCACATAGTATACACGGAGTACTGGCTGTGACACGGGCACATAGTATACATGGAGTACTGGCTGTGACGCGGGCACTGAGTATACATGGAGTACTGGCTGTGACGCGGGCACTGAGTATACATGGAGTAGTAGTTGCTGTGACACAGGCACTGAGTATACACGGAGTACTGGCTGTGACATGGGCACTGAATATAGACGGAGTACTGGCTGTGACACGGGCACTGAGTATACATGGAGCACTGGCTGTGACACAGGCACTGAGTATACATGGAGCACTGGCTGTGACACAGGCACTGAGTATACATGGAGCACTGGCTGTGACACAGGCCCTTAGTATACATGGAGTACTGGCTGTGACACGGGCACTGAGTATACATGGAGTACTGGCTGTGACACAGGCACATAGTATACATGGAGTACTGGCTGTGACACGGGCACTGAGTATACATGGAGTACTGGCTGTGACACGGGCACATAGTATACATGGAGTACTGGCTGTGACACAGGCACTTAGTATACATGGAGTACTGGCTGTGACACGGGCACTGAGTATACATGGAGTATTGGCTGTGACACAGGCACATAGTATACATGGAGAACTGGCTGTGACACGGGCACTGAGTATACATGGAGTACAGGCTGTGACACGGGCACTGAGTATACATGGAGTACTGGCTGTGACACGGGCACATAGTATACATGGAGTACTAGCTGTGACATGGGCAGTGAGTATACATGGAGTACTGACTGTGACACGGGCCCTGAGTATACATGGAGTACTGGCTGTGACACGGGCACTGAGTATACACAGAGTACTTGCTGTGACACGGACACTTAGTATACATGGAGTTCTGGCTGTGACACGGGCACTGAGTATACACGGAGTACTGGCTGTGACACGGGCACTGAGTATACACAGAGTACTTGCTGTGACATGGGCACTGAGTATACACGGATTACTGTCTGTGACGCGTGCACATAGTATACACGGAGTACTGGCTGTGACACGGGCACATAGTATACATGGAGTACTGGCTGTGACGCGGGCACTGAGTATACATGGAGTACTGGCTGTGACGCGGGCACTGAGTATACATGGAGTAGTAGTTGCTGTGACACAGGCACTGAGTATACACGGAGTACTGGCTGTGACACGGGCACTGAGTATACACGGAGTACTGGCTGTGACACGGGCACTTAGTATACACGGAGTTCTGGCTGTGACATGGGCACTTAGTATACATGGAGTACTGGCAGTGACATGGGCACTTAGTATACATGGAGTACTGGCTGTGACACGGGCACTTAGTATACATGGAGTACTGGCTGTGACACGGGCACTGAGTATACATGGAGTACTGGCTGTGACGTGGGCACTGAGTATACATGGAGTACTGGCTGTGACGTGGGCACTGAGTATACACGGAGTACTTGCTGTGACGCGGGCACTGAGTATACACGGAGTACTGGCTGTGACGTGGGCACAGAGTATACACAGAGTACAGGCTGTGACATAGGCACATAGTATACACGAAGTACTGGCTGTGACAGGCACTTAGTATACACGGAGCACTGGCTGTGACACAGGCAGAGAATACATGGAGTACTGGCTGTGACACAGGCACTTAGTATACACTGAGTACTGGCTGTGACACGGGCACTGAGTATACATGGATTACTGTCTGTGACGCGGGCACATAGTATACACAGAGTACTGGCTGTGACACGGGCACATAGTATACATGGAGTACTGGCTGTGACGCGGGCACTGAGTATACATGGAGTACTGGCTGTGAGCGGGCACTGAGTATACATGGAGTAGTAGTTGCTGTGACACAGGCACTGAGTATACACGGAGTACTGGCTGTGACACGGGCAATGAATATACACGGAGTACTGGCTGTGACACGGGCACTGAGTATACATGGAGTACTCTCTGTGACACAGGCACTGAGTATACATGGAGTACTGGCTGTGACACAGGCACTGAGTATACATGGAGCACTGGCTGTGACACAGGCACTTAGTATACATGGAGTACTGGCTGTGACACGGGCACTGAGTATACATGGAGTACTGGCTGTGACACAGGCACATAGTATGCATGGAGTACTGGCTGTGACACGGGCACATAGTATACATGGAGTACTGGCTGTGACACGGGCACTGAGTATACATGGAGTACTTGCTGTGACACGGGCACTGAGTATACACGGAGTACTGTCTGTGAAACAGGCACTGAGTATACACGGAGTACAGGCTGTGACACGGGCACTGAGTATACATGGAGTACTGGCTGTGACACAGGCACTTAGTATATATGGAGTACTGGCTGTGACACGGGCACATAGTATACATGGAGTACTGGCTGTGACATAGGCACATAGTATACACTGAGTACAGGCTGTGACAGGCACTTAGTATACACGGAGTACTGGCTGTGACACAGGCACTGAGTATACATGGAGTGCTTGCTGTGACACAGGCACTTAGTATACATGGAGTACTGGCCGAGAATCATACACTTAGTATACATGGAGAACTGGCTGTGACACAGGCACTGAGTATACATGGAGTACTGGCTGTGACACAGGCACTGAGTATACATGGAGTACTGGCTGTGACACAGGCACTGAGTATACATGGAGTACTGGCTGTGACACAGGCACTGAGTATACATGGAGCACTGGCTGTGACACGGGCATTGAGTATACATGGAGTACTGGCTGTGACACGGGCATATAGTATACATGGAGTACTGGCTGTGACATGGGCACTGAGTATACATGGAGTACTGGCTGTGACACGGGCACTGAGTATACATGGAGTACTGGCTGTGTCATGGGCACTGAGTATACATAGAGTACTTGCTGTGACACGGGCACTTAGTATACACGGAGTACTGGCTGTGACACGGGCACTGAGTATACATGGAGTACTGGCTGTGACACGGGCACTGAGTATACACAGAGTACTTGCTGTGACACGGGCACTGAGTATACATGGATTACTGTCTGTGACGCGGGCACATAGTATACACGGAGTACTGACTGTGACACGGGCACAAAGTATACATGGAGTACTGGCTGTGACGCGGGCACTGAGTATACATGGAGTACTGGCTGTGACGCGGGCACTGAGTATACATGGAGTAGTAGTTGCTGTGACACAGGCACTGAGTATACACGGAGTACTGGCTGTGACACGGGCACTGAATATACACGGAGTACTGGCTGTGACACGGGCACTGAATATACACGGAGTACTGGCTGTGACACGGGCACTGAGTATACATGGAGTACTGGCTGTGACACAGGCACTTAGTATATATGGAGTACTGGCTGTGACACGGGCACATAGTATACATGGAGTACTGGCTGTGACATAGGCACATAGTATACACTGAGTACAGGCTGTGACAGGCACTTAGTATACACGGAGTACTGGCTGTGACACAGGCACTGAGTATACATGGAGTGCTTGCTGTGACACAGGCACTTAGTATACATGGAGTACTGGCCGAGAATCATACACTTAGTATACATGGAGAACTGGCTGTGACACAGGCACTGAGTATACATGGAGTACTGGCTGTGACACAGGCACTGAGTATACATGGAGTACTGGCTGTGACACAGGCACTGAGTATACATGGAGTACTGGCTGTGACACAGGCACTGAGTATACATGGAGCACTGGCTGTGACACGGGCATTGAGTATACATGGAGTACTGGCTGTGACACGGGCATATAGTATACATGGAGTACTGGCTGTGACATGGGCACTGAGTATACATGGAGTACTGGCTGTGACACGGGCACTGAGTATACATGGAGTACTGGCTGTGTCATGGGCACTGAGTATACATAGAGTACTTGCTGTGACACGGGCACTTAGTATACACGGAGTACTGGCTGTGACACGGGCACTGAGTATACATGGAGTACTGGCTGTGACACGGGCACTGAGTATACACAGAGTACTTGCTGTGACACGGGCACTGAGTATACATGGATTACTGTCTGTGACGCGGGCACATAGTATACACGGAGTACTGACTGTGACACGGGCACAAAGTATACATGGAGTACTGGCTGTGACGCGGGCACTGAGTATACATGGAGTACTGGCTGTGACGCGGGCACTGAGTATACATGGAGTAGTAGTTGCTGTGACACAGGCACTGAGTATACACGGAGTACTGGCTGTGACACGGGCACTGAATATACACGGAGTACTGGCTGTGACACGGGCACTGAGTATACATGGAGTACTGGCTGTGACACAGGCACTGAGTATACATGGAGTACTGGCTGTGACACAGGCACTGAGTATACATGGAGCACTGGCTGTGACACAGGCACTTAGTATACATGGAGTACTGGCTGTGACACAGGCACTGAGTATACATGGAGTACTGGCTGTGACACAGGCACATAGTATACATGGAGAACTGGCTGTGACACGGGCACTGAGTATACATGGAGTACAGGCTGTGACACGGGCACTGAGTATACATGGAGTACTGGCTGTGACACGGGCACATAGTATACATGGAGTAGTGGCTGTGACATGGGCAGTGAGTATACATGGAGTACTGACTGTGACACGGGCCCTGAGTATACATGGAGTACTGGCTGTGACACGGGCACTGAGTATACACGGAGTACTGGCTGTGACACGGGCACTGAGTATACACAGAATACTTGCTGTGACATGGGCACTGAGTATACACGGATTACTGTCTGTGACGCGTGCACATAGTATACAGGGAGTACTGGCTGTGACACGGGCACATAGTATACATGGAGTACTGGCTGTGACGCGGGCACTGAGTATACATGGAGTACTGGCTGTGACACGGGCACTGAGTATACATGGAGTACTGGCTGTGACGTGGGCACTGAGTATACATGGAGTACTGGCTGTGACGTGGGCACTGAGTATACATGGAGTACTTGCTGTGACGCGGGCACTGAGTATACACGGAGTACTGGCTGTGACGCGGGCACAGAGTATACATGGAGTACAGACTGTGACATAGGCACATAGTATACACGAAGTACTGGCTGTGACAGGCACTTAGTATACACGGAGCACTGGCTGTGACACAGGCAGAGAATACATGGAGTACTGGCTGTGACACAGGCACATAGTATACACGGAGTACTGTCTGTGATACAGGCACATAGTATACATGGAGTACTGGCTGTGACACAGGCACTGAGTATACATGGAGTACTGGCTGTGACACAGGCACTGAGTATACATGGAGTACTGGCTGTGACACGGGCACTTAGTATACATGGAGTACTGGCTGTGACACGGGCACTTAGTATACATGGAGAACTGGCTGTGATACGGGCACTTAGTATACATGGAGTACTGGCTGTGACACGGGCACTGAGTATACATGGAGTACTGGCTGTGACGCGGGCACTGAGTATACACGGAGTACTTGCTGTGACGCGGGCACTGAGTATACACGGAGTACTGGCTGTGACACGGGCACTGAGTATACACGGAGTACAGGCTGTGACATAGGCACATAGTATACACGAAGTACTGGCTGTGACAGGCACTTAGTATACACGGAGTACTGGCTGTGACACAGGCACAGAGTATACACAGAGTACTGTCTGTGATACAGGCACATAGTATACATGGAGTACTGGCTGTGACACAGGCACTGAGTATACATGGAGTACTGGCTGTGACACAGGCACTAAGTATACATGGAGTACTGGCTGTGACACAGGCACTAAGTATACATGGAGTACTGGCTGTGACACGGGCACTTAGTATACATGGAGTACTGGCTGTGACACAGGCACATAGTAAACAGGGAGTACTGGCTGTGACACAGGCACTGAGTATACACGGAGTACGGCTGTGACACAGGCACTGAGTATGCACGGAGTACTGGCTGTGACACAGGCACATAGTATACACGGAGTACTGGCTGTGAAACGGGCACTGAGTGCACACGGAGTACTGGCTGTGAAACGGGCACTGAGTATACACGGAGTACTCGCTTTGACACGGGCACTTAGTATACATGGAGTTCTGGCTGTGACACGGGCACTTAGTATACATGGAGTACTGGCTGTGACACGGGCACTGAGTATACACGCAGTATTTGCTGTGACGCGGGCACTGAGTATACATGGAGTACTGGCTGTGATACGGGCACTGAGTATACATGGAGTACTGGCTGTGACGCGTGCACATAGTATACACGGAGTACTGGCTGTGACACGGGCACATAGTATACATGGAGTACTGGCTGTGACGCGGGCACTGAGTATACATGGAGTACTGGCTGTGACGCGGGCACTGAGTATACATGGAGTAGTAGTTGCTGTGACGCAGGCACTGAGTATACACGGAGTACTGGCTGTGACACGGGCACTGAGTATACACGGAGTACTGGCTGTGACACGGGCACTTAGTATACACGGAGTTCTGGCTGTGACACGGGCACTTAGTATACATGGAGTACTGGCAGTGACACGGGCACTTAGTATACATGGAGTACTGGCTGTGACACGGGCACTTAGTATACATGGAGTACTGGCTGTGACACGGGCACTGAGTATACATGGAGTACTGGCTGTGACACGGGCACTAAGTATACACGGAGTACAGGCTGTGACATAGGCACATAGTATACACGAAGTACTGGCTGTGACAGGCACTTAGTATACACGGAGTACTGGCTGTGACACAGGCACAGAGTATACACGGAGTACTGTCTGTGATACAGGCACAAAGTATACATGGAATACTGGCTGTGACACAGGCACTGAGTATACATGGAGTACTGGCTGTGACACAGGCACTAAGTATACATGGAGTACTGGCTGTGACACAGGCACTAAGTATACATGGAGTACTGGCTGTGACACGGGCACTTAGTATACATGGAGTACTGGCTGTGACACGGGCACTTAGTATACATGGAGTACTGGCTGTGACACAGGCACATAGTAAACAGGGAGTACTGGCTGTGACACAGGCACTGAGTATACACAGAGTACGGCTGTGACACAGGCACTGAATATACACGGAGTACTGGCTGTGACACAGGCACATAGTATACACGGAGTACTGGCTGTGAAACGGGCACTGAGTGCACACGGAGTACTGGCTGTGAAACGGGCACTGAGTATACACGGAGTACTCGCTTTGACACGGGCACTTAGTATACATGGAGTTCTGGCTGTGACACGGGCACTTAGTATACATGGAGTACTGGCTGTGACACGGGCACTGAGTATACACGCAGTATTTGCTGTGACGCGGGCACTGAGTATACATGGAGTACTGGCTGTGATACGGGCACTGAGTATACATGGAGTACTGGCTGTGACGCGGGCACTGAATATACATGGAGTACTGGCTGTGACGCGGGCACTGAGTATACATGGAGTACTTGCTGTGACACGGGCACTGAGTATACACGGAGCACTGGCTGTGACGCGGGCACTGAGTATACACGGAGTACAGGCTGTGACATAGGCACATAGTATACACGAAGTACAGGCTGTGACAGGCACTTAGTATACACGGAGTACTGGCTGTGACATGGGCACTTAGTATACATGGAGTACTGCTGTTACGCGGGCACTGAGTATACATGGAGTACTGGCTGTTACGCGGGCACTGAGTATACATGGAGTAGTACTTGCTGTGACACAGGCACATAGTATACATGGAGTACTTGCTGTGACACAGGCACATAGTATACATGGAGTAACTTGCTGTGACGCAGGCACATAGTATACATGGAGTACTTGCTGTGACACAGGCACATAGTAAACAGGGAGTACTGGCTGTGACACAGGCACTGAGTATACACGGAGTACGGCTGTGACACAGGCACTGAGTATACACGGAGTACTGGCTGTGACACAGGCACATAGTATACACGGAGTACTGGCTGTGACACGGGCACTTAGTATACATGGAGTACTGGCTGTGACGCGGGCACTGAGTATACACGGAGTACTGGCTGTGACGCGGGCACTGAGTATACACGGAGTACTGGCTGTGACGCGGGCACTGAGTATACACGGAGTACTGGCTGTGATGCGGGCACTGAGTATACATGGAGTACTGGCTGTGACAAAGGCAGAGTATACATGGAGTACTGGCTGTGACACAGGCACATAGTATACACGGAGTACTGTCTGTGATACAGGCACATAGTATACATGGAGTAACTTGCTGTGACGCAGGCACATAGTATACATGGAGTACTTGCTGTGACGCAGGCACTGAGTATACATGGAGTACTGGCTGTGATACGGGCACTTAGTATACATGGAGTACTGCTGTTACGCGGGCACTGAGTATACATGGAGTACTGGCTATTACGCGGGCACTGAGTATACATGGAGTAGTACTTGCTGTGACACAGGCACATAGTATACATGGAGTACTTGCTATGACGCAGGCACTGAGTATACATGGAGTTCTTGCTGTGACACAGGCACAAAGTATACATGGAGTAACTTGCTGTGACGCAGGCACATAGTATACATGGAGTACTTGCTGTGACGCAGGCACTGAGTATACATGGAGTACTTGCTGTGACACAGGCACATAGTAAACAGGGAGTACTGGCTGTGACACAGGCACTGAGTATACACAGAGTACTGGCTGTGACACAGGCACTGAGTATACATGGAGTACTGACTGTGACACAGGCACATAGTATACACGGAGTACTGTCTGTGACACAGGCACTTAGTATACATGGAGTACTGGCTGTGACACAGGCACTGAGTATACATGGAGTACTTGCTGTGACACAGGCACTGAGTATACATGGAGTACTGGCTGTGACACAGGCACTGAGTATACATGGAGTACATGGAGTACTGGCTGTGACACAGGCACTGAGTATACATGGAGCACTGGCTGTGACACAGGCACTGAGTATACATGGAGAACTGGCTGTGACACGGGCACTGAGTATACATGGAGTACTGGCTGTGACATGGGCACTGAGTATACATGGAGTATTGGCTGTGACACAGGCACATAGTATACATGGAGTACTGGCTATGACACGGGCACTGAGTATACACGGAGTACTGGCTGTGACCCGGGCACTTAGTATACATGGAGTCCTGGCTGTGACACGGGCACTTAGTATACATGGAGTACTGGCTGTGACACGGGCACTTAGTATACATGGAGTACTGGCAGTGACACGGGTACTTAGTATACATGGAGTACTGGCAGTGACACAGGCACTGAGTATACATGGAGTACTGGCTGTGACACAGGCACTGAGTATACATGGAGTACTGGCTGTGACACAGGCACTGAGTATACAAGGAGTACTGGCTGTGACACAGGCACTGAGTATACATGGAGTACTGACTGTGACACAGGCACATAGTATACACGGAGTACTGTCTGTGACACAGGCACTTAGTATACATGGAGTACTGGCTGTGACACAGGCACTGAGTATACATGGAGTATTTGCTGTGACACAGGCACTGAGTATACATGGAGTACTGGCTGTGACACAGGCACTGAGTATACATGGAGTACATGGAGTACTGGCTGTGACACAGGCACTGAGTATACATGGAGCACTGGCTGTGACACAGGCACTGAGTATACATGGAGAACTGGCTGTGACACGGGCACTGAGTATACATGGAGTACTGGCTGTGACATGGGCACTGAGTATACATGGAGTATTGGCTGTGACACAGGCACATAGTATACATGGAGTACTGGCTATGACACGGGCACTGAGTATACACGGAGTACTGGCTGTGACCCGGGCACTTAGTATACATGGAGTCCTGGCTGTGACACGGGCACTTAGTATACATGGAGTACTGGCTGTGACACGGGCACTTAGTATACATGGAGTACTGGCAGTGACACGGGTGCTTAGTATACATGGAGTACTGGCAGTGACACAGGCACTGAGTATACATGGAGTACTGGCTGTGACACAGGCACTGAGTATACATGGAGTACTGGCTGTGACACAGGCACTGAGTATACAAGGAGTACTGGCTGTGACACAGGCACTGAGTATACATGGAGTTCATGGAGTACTGGCTGTGACACAGGCACTGAGTATACATGGAGTACTGGCTGTGACACAGGCACTTAGTATACATGGAGTACTGGCCGAGAATCAAACACTTAGTATACATGGAGTACTGGCTGTGATACAGGCACTGAGTATACATGGAGTACTGGCTGTGACACAGGCACTTAGTATACATGGAGTACTGGCCGAGAATCATACACTTAGTATACATGGAGTACTGGCTGTGACACAGGCACTGAGTATACATGGAGTACTGGCTGTGACACAGGCACTGAGTATACATGGAGAACTGGCTGTGACAAATTCACTGAGTATACATGGAGTACTGGCTGTGACACGGGCACTGAGTATACATGGAGTACAGGCTGAGAATCATACTTAGCATATATGGAGTTCTGGCTGTGACACAGGCACTGAGTATACATGGAGTACTGGCTGTGACACAGGCATTGAGTATACACGGAGTACTGGCTGTGACACAGGCACATAGTATACATGGAGTACTGGCTGTGACACAGGCACTGAGTATACATGGAGTAATGGCTGTGACACAGGCACTGAGTATACATGGAGTACTGGCTGTGACACAGGCACTTAGTATACATTGAGTACTGGCTGTGACACAGGCACTGAGCATACATGGAGTACTGGCTGTGACACAGGCACTGAGTAAACATGGAGTACTGGCTGTGACACAGGCACATAGTATACATGGAGTACTGGCTGTGACACGGGCACTGAGTATACACGGAGTACTGGCTGTGACACGGGCACTGAGTATACACGGAGTACTGGCTGTGACACGGGCACTGAGTATACATGGAGTACTGGCTGTGACACGGGCACTTAGTATACATGGCGTACTGGCTGTGACACGGGCACTTAGTATACATGGCGTACTGGCTGTGACACGGGCACTTAGTATACATGGAGTACTGGCTGTAACACGGGCGCTTAGTATACATGGAGAACTGGCTGTGACACGGGCACTTAGTGTACATGGAGTACTGGCTGTGACACGGGCACTTAGTATACATGGAGTACTGGCTGTGACGCGGGCTCTGAGTATACATGGAGAAGTAGTTGCTGTGACACAGGCACTGAGTATACATGGAGTACTTGCTGTGACATGGGCACTTAGTATACATGGAGTACTTGCTGTGACACGGGCACTGAGTATACATGGAGTACTAGCTGTGACGCGGGCACTGAGTATACATGGAGTACTGGCTGTGATGCGGGCACTGAGTATTCATGGAGTACTGGCTGTGACGCGGGCACTGAGTATACATTGAGTAGTACTGGCTGTGACACGGGCTCATAGTATACATGGAGTACTTGCTGTGACGCAGGCACTGAGTATACATGGAGTACTTGCTGTGACACAGGCACATAGTATACATGGAGTACTTGCTGTGACGCATGCACTGAGTATACACGGAGTACTGGCTGTGACACAGGCACTGAGTATACACGGAGTACTGGCTGTGACACAGGCACATAGTATACATGGAGTACTGGCTGTGACACAGGCACTGAGTATACATGGAGAACTGGCTGTGACAAATTCACTGAGTATACATGGAGTACTGGCTGTGACACGGGCACTGAGTATACATGGAGTACAGGCTGAGAATCATACTTAGCATATATGGAGTTCTGGCTGTGACACAGGCACTGAGTATACATGTAGTACTGGCTGTGACACAGGCATTGAGTATACACGGAGTACTGGCTGTGACACAGGCACATAGTATACATGGAGTACTGGCTGTGACACAGGCACTGAGTATACATGGAGTAATGGCTGTGACACAGGCACTGAGTATACATGGAGTACTGGCTGTGACACAGGCACTTAGTATACATGGAGTACTGGCTGTGACACAGGCACTGAGTATACATGGAGTACTGGCTGTGACACAGGCACTGAGTAAACATGGAGTACTGGCTGTGACACAGGCACATAGTATACATGGAGTACTGGCTGTGACACGGGCACTGAGTATACACGGAGTACTGGCTGTGACACGGGCACTGAGTATACACGGAGTACTGGCTGTGACACGGGCACTGAGTATACATGGAGTACTGGCTGTGACACGGGCACTTAGTATACATGGCGTACTGGCTGTGACACGGGCACTTAGTATACATGGAGTACTGGCTGTAACACGGGCGCTTAGTATACATGGAGAACTGGCTGTGACACGGGCACTTAGTGTACATGGAGTACTGGCTGTGACACGGGCACTTAGTATACATGGAGTACTGGCTGTGACGCGGGCTCTGAGTATACATGGAGAAGTAGTTGCTGTGACACAGGCACTGAGTATACATGGAGTACTTGCTGTGACATGGGCACTTAGTATACATGGAGTACTTGCTGTGACACGGGCACTGAGTATACATGGAGTACTAGCTGTGACGCGGGCACTGAGTATACATGGAGTACTGGCTGTGACGCGGGCACTGAGTATTCATGGAGTACTGGCTGTGACGCGGGCACTGAGTATACATTG
Organism: Taudactylus pleione; assembly: GCA_031769625.1. Taxonomy (NCBI): domain Eukaryota; kingdom Metazoa; phylum Chordata; class Amphibia; order Anura; family Myobatrachidae; genus Taudactylus; species Taudactylus pleione. The sequence continues at coordinate 898,653 of JAUIMM010000742.1, forward strand.
AGTAGTACTGGCTGTGACACGGGCTCATAGTATACATGGAGTACTTGCTGTGACGCAGGCACTGAGTATACATGGAGTACTTGCTGTGACACAGGCACATAGTATACATGGAGTACTTGCTGTGACGCATGCACTGAGTATACACGGAGTACTGGCTGTGACACAGGCACTGAGTATACACGGAGTACTGGCTGTGACACAGGCACATAGTATACACGGAGTACTGGCTGTGACACAGGCACTGAGTATACACGGAGTACTGGCTGTGACACAGGCACATAGTATACTCGGAGTACTGGCTGTGACACAGGCACTGAGTATACACGGAGTACTGGCTGTGACATAGGCACATAGTATACACAGAGTACTGGCTGTGTCACAGGCACTTAGTATAAATGGATTACTGTCTGTGACACATGCACATAGTATACACGGATTACTGGCTTTGACACAGGCACATAGTATACACGGAGTACTGGCTGTGACACGGGCACTGAGTATACATGGAGTACTGGCTGTGACACGGGCACTGAGTATACACGGAGTACTGGCTGTGACACGGGCACTGAGTATACACGGAGTACTGGCTGTGACATGGGCACTGAGTATACATGGAGTACTGGCTGTGACGCGGGCACTGAGTATACATGGAGTACTGGCTGTGACGCGGGCACTGATTATACACGGAGTACTTGCTGTGACGCGGGCACTGAGTATACACGGAGTACTGGCTGTGACACGGGCACTGAGTACACACGGAGTACAGGCTGTGACATAGGCACATAGTATACATGAAGTCCTGGCTGTGACAGGCACTTAGTATACACGGAGTACTGGCTGTGACACAGGCAGAGTATGCATTGAGTACTGGCTGTGACACAGGCACATAGTATACATGGAGTACTGTCTGTGATACAGGCACATAGTATACATGGAGTACTGGCTGTGACACAGGCACTGAGTATACATGGAGTACTGGCTGTGACACAGGCACTGAGTATACATGGAGTACTGGCTGTGACACGGGCACTTAGTATACATGTAGTACTGGCTGTGACACGGGCACTTAGTATACATGGAGTACTGGCTGTGACACAGGGACTTAGTATACATGGAGTACTGGCTGTGACATGGGCACTTAGTATACATGGAGTACTGGCTGTGACACGGGCACTTAGTATACATGGAGTACTGCTGTTACGCGGGCACTGAGTATACATGGAGTACTGGCTGTTACGCGGGCACTGAGTATACATGGAGTAGTACTTGCTGTGACACAGGCACATAGTATACATGGAGTACTTGCTGTGACGCAGGCACTGAGTATACATGGAGTTCTTGCTGTGACACAGGCACATAGTATACATGGAGTAACTTGCTGTGACACAGGCACATAGTAAACAGGGAGTACTGGCTGTGACACAGGCACTGAGTATACACGGAGTACGGCTGTGACACAGGCACTGAGTATACACGGAGTACTGGCTGTGACACAGGCACATAGTATACACGGAGTACTGGCTGTGAAACGGGCACTGAGTGCACAGGGAGTACTGGCTGTGAAACGGGCACTGAGTATACACGGAGTACTCGCTGTGACACGGGCACTTAGTATACATGGAGTTCTGGCTGTGACACGGGCACTTAGTATACATGGAGTACTGGCAGTGACACGGGCACTTAGTATACTTGGAGTACTGGCTGTGACATGGGCACTTAGTATACACGGAGTACTGGCTGTGACACGGGCACTGAGTATACACGGAGTACTGGCTGTGACGCGGGCTCTGAGTATACACGGAGTACTGGCTGTGACGCGGGCACTAAGTATACACAGAGTATTTGCTGTGACGCGGGCACTGAGTATACACGGAGTACTGGCTGTGACACGGGCACTGAGTATACATGGAGTACTGGCTGTGACGCGGGCACTGAGTATACATGGAGTACTGGCTGTGACGCGGGCACTGAGTATACATGGAGTACTTGCTGTGACGCGGGCACTGAGTATACACGGAGTACTGGCTGTGACGCGGGCACTGAGTATACACGGAGTACAGGCTGTGACATAGGCACATAGTATACACGAAGTACTGGCTGTGACAGGCACTTAGTATACACGGAGTACTGGCTGTGACACAGGCAGAGTATACATGGAGTACTGGCTGTGACACAGGCACATAGTATACACGGAGTACTGTCTGTGATACAGGCACATAGTATACATGGAGTACTGGCTGTGACACAGGCACTGAGTATACATCGAGTACTGGCTGTGACACAGGCACTGAGTATACAAGGAGTACTGGCTGTGACACGGGCACTTAGTAAACATGGAGTACTGGCTGTGACACGGGGACTTAGTATACATGGAGTACTGGCTGTGACACGGGCACTTAGTATACATGGAGTACTGGCTGTGACATGGGCACTTAGTATACATGGAGTACTGCTGTTACGCGGGCACTGAGTATACATGGAGTACTGGCTGTTACGCGGGCACTGAGTATACATGGAGTAGTACTTGCTGTGACACAGGCACATAGTATACATGGAGTACTTGCTGTGACACAGGCACATAGTATACATGGAGTAAATTGCTGTGACGCAGGCACATAGTATACATGGAGTACTTGCTGTGACGCAGGCACTGAGTATACATGGAGTACTGGCTGTGACACAGGCACATAGTAAACAGGGAGTACTGGCTGTGACACAGGCACTGAGTATACACGGAGTACGGCTGTGACACAGGCACTGAGTATACACGGAGTACTGGCTGTGACACAGGCACATAGTATACACGGAGTACTGGCTGTGACACGGGCACTTATTATACATGGAGTACTGGCTGTGACACGGGCACTGAGTATACACGGAGTACTGGCTGTGACACGGGCACTGAGTATACACGGAGTACTGGCTGTGATGCGGGCACTGAGTATACATGGAGTACTGGCTGTGACACAGGCAGAGTATACATGGAGTACTGGCTGTGACACAGGCACATAGTATACACAGAGTTCTTGCTGTGACACAGGCACATAGTATACATGGAGTAACTTGCTGTGACGCAGGCACATAGTATACATGGAGTACTTGCTGTGACGCAGGCACTGAGTATACATGGAGTACTGGCTGTGATACGGGCACTTAGTATACATGGAGTACTGCTGTTACGCGGGCACTGAGTATACTTGGAGTACTGGCTATTACGCGGGCACTGAGTATACATGGAGTAGTACTTGCTGTGACGCAGGCACATAGTATACATGGAGTACTTGCTGTGACGCAGGCACTGAGTATACATGGAGTACTTGCTGTGACACAGGCACATAGTAAACAGGGAGTACTGTCTGTGACACAGGCACTTAGTATACATGGAGTACTGGCTGTGACACTGGCACTGAGTATACATGGAGTATTTGCTGTGACACAGGCACTGAGTATACATGGAGTACTGGCTGTGACACAGGCACTGAGTATACATGGAGTACATGGAGTACTGGCTGTGACACAGGCACTGAGTATACATGGAGCACTGGCTGTGACACAGGCACTGAGTATACATGGAGAACTGGCTGTGACACGGGCACTGAGTATACATGGAGTACTGGCTGTGACACGGGCACTGAGTATACATGGAGTATTGGCTGTGACACAGGCACATAGTATACATGGAGTACTGGCTATGACACGGGCACTGAGTATACATGGAGTACTGGCTGTGACCCGGGCACTTAGTATACATGGAGTACTGGCTGTGACACGGGCACTTAGTATACATGGAGTACTGGCTGTGACACGGGCACTTAGTATACATGGAGTACTGGCTGTGACACGGGCACTTAGTATACATGGAGTACTGGCAGTGACACGGGTACTTAGTATACATGGAGTACTGGCTGTGACACAGGCACTGAGTATACATGGAGTACTGGCTGTGACACAGGCACTGAGTATACATGGAGTACTGGCTGTGACACAGGCACTGAGTATACATGGAGTACTGGCTGTGACACAGGCACTGAGTATACATGGAGTTCATGGAGTACTGGCTGTGACACAGGCACTGAGTATACATGGAGTACTGGCTGTGACACAGGCACTGAGTATACATGGAGTACTTGCTGTGACACTGGCACTTAGTATACATGGAGTACTGGCCGAGAATCATACACTTAGTATACATGGAGTACTGGCTGTGATACAGGCACTGAGTATACATGGAGTACTGGCTGTGACACAGGCACTGAGTATACATGGAGTACTGGCCGAGAATCATACACTTAGTATACATGGAGTACTGGCTGTGACACAGGCACTGAGTATACATGGAGTACTGGCTGTGACACAGGCACTGAGTATACATGGAGAACTGGCTGTGACAAATTCACTGAGTATACATGGAGTACTGGCTGTGACATGGGCACTGAGTATACATGGAGTACAGGCTGAGAATCATACTTAGCATACATGGAGTACTGGCTGTGACACAGGCACTGAGTATACATGGAGTACTGGCTGTGACACAGGCATTGAGTATACACGGAGTACTGGCTGTGACACAGGCACATAGTATACATGGAGTACTGGCTGTGACACAGGCACTGAGTATACATGGAGTAATGGCTGTGACACAGGCACTGAGTATACATGGAGTACTGGCTGTGACACAGGCACTTAGTATACATGGAGTACTGGCTGTGACACAGGCACTGAGTATACATGGAGTACTGGCTGTGACACAGGCACTGAGTAAACATGGAGTACTGGCTGTGACAAAGGAACATAGTATACATGGAGTATTGGCTGTGACACGGGCACTGAGTATACACGGAGTACTGGCTGTGACACGGGCACTGAGTATACACGGAGTACTGGCTGTGACACGGGCACTGAGTATACATGGAGTACTGGCTGTGACACGGGCACTTAGTATACATGGCGTACTGGCTGTGACACGGGCACTTAGTATACATGGAGTACTGGCTGTAACACGGGCGCTTAGTATACATGGAGTACTGGCTGTGACATGGGCACTTAGTGTACATGGAGTACTGGCTGTGACACGGGCACTTAGTATACATGGAGTACTGGCTGTGACGCGGGCTCTGAGTATACATGGAGTAGTAGTTGCTGTGACACAGGCACTGAGTATACATGGAGTACTTGCTGTGACATGGGCACTTAGTATACATGGAGTACTTGCTGTGACACGGGCACTGAGTATACATGGAGTACTAGCTGTGACGCGGGCACTGAGTATACATGGAGTACTGGCTGTGACGCGGGCACTGAGTATACATGGAGTACTGGCTGTGACGCGGGCACTGAGTATACATGGAGTATTACTGGCTGTGACACGGGCTCATAGTATACATGGAGTACTTGCTGTGACGCAGGCACTGAGTATACATGGAGTACTTGCTGTGACACAGGCACATAGTATACATGGAGTACTTGCTGTGACGCAGGCACTGAGTATACACGGAGTACTGGCTGTGACACAGGCACTGAGTATACACGGAGTACTGGCTGTGACACAGGCACATAGTATACACGGAGTACTGGCTGTGACACAGGCACTGAGTATACACGGAGTACTGGCTGTGACACAGGCACATAGTATACTCGGAGTACTGGCTGTGACACAGGCACTGAGTATACATGGAGTACTGGCTGTTACACAGGCACATAGTATACATGGAGTACTGGCTGTGACACAGGCACTGAGTATACACGGAGTACTGGCTGTGTCACAGGCACTTAGTATACATGGATTACTGTCTGTGACACAGGCACATAGTATACATGGAGTACTGGCTTTGACACAGGCACATAGTATACACGGAGTACTGGCTGTGACACGGGCAGTGAGTATACATGGAGTACTGGCTGTGACACGGGCACTGAGTATACACGGAGTACTGGCTGTGACACAGGCACTGAGTATACACGGAATACTGGCTGTGACACGGGCACTTAGTATACATGGAGTACTGGCCGAGAATCATACACTTAGTATACATGGAGTACTTGCTGTGACACGGGCACTGAGTATACATGGAGTACTGGCTGTGACACAGGCACTGAGTGTACACGGAATACTGGCTGTGACACGGGCACTTAGTATACATGGAGTACTGGCCGAGAATCATACACTTAGTATACACGGAGTACTGGCTTTGACACAGGCACATAGTATACATGGAGTACTGGCTGTGACACGGGCACTTCGTATTCATGGAGTACTGGCTGTGACACAGGCACTGAGTGTACATGGAGTACTGGCTGTGACACAGGCACTGAGTGTACATGGAGTACTGGCTGTGACACGGGCACTGAGTAAACACGGAGTACTGGCTGTGACACGGGCACTGAGTATACACGGAGTACTGGCTGTGACACAGGCACTGAGTATACACGGAGTTCTGGCTGTGACACAGGCACATAGTATACATGGAGTACTGGCTGTGAAATGGGCACTGAGTATACATGGAGTACTGGCTGTGACACAGGCACTGAGTATACATGGAGTACTTGCTGTGACACAGGCACTGAGTATACATGGAGTACTGGCTGTGACACAGGCACTGAGTATACATGGAGAACTGGCAGTGACACAGGCACTGAGTATACATGGAGTACTTGCTGTGACACAGGCACTTAGTATACATGGAGTACTGGCCGAGAATCATACACAGTATACATGGAGTACTGGCTCTGACACAGACACTGAGTATACATGGAGTACTGGCTGTGACACATGCACTGAGTATACATGGAGTAGTGGCTGTGACACGGGCACTGAGTATACATGGAGTACTGGCTGTGACACGGGCACTGAGTATACATGGAGTACTGGCTGTGACACAAGCACATAGTATACATGGAGTACTTGCTGTGACGCAGGCACTGAGTATACATGGAGTACTTGCTGTGACGCAGGCACATAGTATACATGGAGTACTTACTGTGATGCAGGCACTGAGTATACATGGAGTACTTGCTGTGACACAGGCACATTGTATACACGGAGTACTGGCTGTGACACAGGCACATAGTATACATGGAGTACTGGCTGTGACACAGGCACTGAGTATACATGGAGTACTGGCTGTGACATAGGCATATAGTATAATTGGAGTACTGGCTGTGACACAGGCACATAGTATACATGGAGTACTGGCTGTGACACGGGCACTGAGTATACATGGAGTACTGGCTGTGATGCAGGCTCATAGTATACATGGAGTACTGGCTGTGACACAGGCACTGAGTATACATGGAGTACATGGAGTACTGGCTGTGACACAGGCACTGAGTATACATGGAGTACTGGCTGTGACACAGGCACTGAGTATACATGGAGTACTGGCTGTGACACAGGCACTGAGTATACATGGAGTACTGGCCGAGAATCATACACTTAGTATACATGGAGTACTGGCTGTGACACAGGCACTGAGTATACATGGAGTACTGGCTGTGACACAGGCACTGAGTATACATGGAGTAATGGCTGTGACACAGGCACTGAGTATACATGGAGTACTGGCTGTGACACAGGCACTTAGTATACATGGAGTACTGGCTGTGACACAGGCACTGAGTATAGATGGAGTACTGGCTGTGACACAGGCACATAGTAAACATGGAGTACTGGCTGTGACACAGGCACTGAGTATACAGGGAGTACTGGCTGTGACACGGGCACTGAGCATACACGGAGTACTTGCTGTGACACAGGCACTGAGTTTACACGGAGTACTGGCTTTGACACGGGCACTGAGTATACACGGAGTACTTGCTGTGACACGGGAACTGAGTATACACAGATTACTGTCTGTGACACGGGCTCATAGTATACACTGAGTACTGGCTGTGACACGGGCACATAGTATACACGGAGTACTGGCTGTGACACGGGCACTGAGTATACACGGAGTACTGGCTGTGACAGGGGCACTTAGTATACACGGAGTACTGGCTGTGACACGGGCACTGAGTATACATGGACTACTGGCTGTGACACGGGCACTGAGTATACATGGAGTATTGGCTGTAACACGAGCACTGAGTATACATGGAGTACTGGCTGTGACACGGGCACTGAGTATACATGGAGTACTGGCTGTGACACGGGCACTGAGTATACATGAAGTACTGGCTGTGACACGGGCACTGAGTATACACGGAGTACTGGCTGTGACAGGGGCACTTAGTATACACGGAGTACTGGCTGTGACCCGGGCACTGAGTATACATGGAGTACTGGCTGTGACACAGGCACTGAGTATACATGGAGTACTGGCTGTGACCCGGGCACTAAGTATACATGGATTACTGTCTGTCACACAGGCACATAGTATACATGGAGTACTGGCTGTGACACAGGCACATAGTATACATGGAGTACTGGCTGTGACACGGGCACTGAGTATACATGGAGTACTGGCTGTGACACAGGCACTGAGTATACATGGAGTACTGGCTGTGACACAGGCACTGAGTATACATGGAGTACTGCCTGTGACACAGGCACTGAGTATACATGGAGTACTTGCTGTGACACAGGCACTGAGTATACATGGAGTACTGGCTGAGAATCATGCACCTAGTATAATTGGAGTACTGGCTGTGACACAGGCACTGAGTATACATGGAGTACTGGCTGTGATACAGGCACTGAGTATACATGGAGTACTGGCTGTGACACAGGCACTTAGTATAAATGGAGTACTGGCTGTGACACAGGCACTAAGTATACATGGAGTACTGGCTGTGACACCGGCACTGAGTATACATGGAGTACTGGCTGTGACACAGGCACATAGTATACATGGAGTACTGGCTGTGCCACGGGCACTGAGTATACATGGAGTACTGGCTGTGACACGGGCACTGAGTATACATGGAGTACTGGTAGTGACACGGGCACTGAGTATACATGGAGTACTGGCTGTGACACGGGCACTGAGTTTACATGGAGTACTGGCTGTGACACGGGCACTGAGTATACATGGAGTACTGGCCGAGAATCATACACCTAGTATAAATGGAGTACTGGCTGTGACACAGGTACTGAGTATACATGGAGTACTGGCTGTGACACATGCACTGAGTATACATGGAGTACTGGCTGTGACACAGGCACTTAGTATAAATGGAGTACTGGCTGTGACACAGGCACTAAGTATACATGGAGTACTGGCTGTGACACTGGCACTGAGTATACATGGAGTACTGGCTGTGACACAAGCACATAGTATACATGGAGTACTGGCTGTGACGTGGGCACTGAGTATACATGGAGTACTGGCTGTGACACGGGCACTGAGTATACATGGAGTACTGGCTGTGACACGGGCACTGAGTATACATGGAGTACTGGCTGTGACACGGGCACTGAGTATACACGGAGTACTTGCTGTGACACGGGAACTGAGTATACACAGATTACTGTCTGTGACACGGGCTCATAGTATACACTGAGTACTGGCTGTGACACGGGCACATAGTATACACGGAGTACTGGCTGTGACACGGGCACTGAGTATACACGGAGTACTGGCTGTGACAGGGGCACTTAGTATACACGGAGTACTGGCTGTGACACGGGCACTGAGTATACATGGACTACTGGCTGTGACACGGGCACTGAGTATACATGGAGTATTGGCTGTAACACGAGCACTGAGTATACATGGAGTACTGGCTGTGACACGGGCACTGAGTATACATGGTGTACTGGCTGTGACACGGGCACTGAGTATACACGAAGTACTGGCTGTGACACGGGCACTGAGTATACATGGAGTACTGGCTGTGACAGGGGCACTTAGTATACACGGAGTACTGGCTGTGACCCGGGCACTGAGTATACATGGAGTACTGGCTGTGACACAGGCACTGAGTATACATGGAGTACTGGCTGTGACCCGGGCACTAAGTATACATGGATTACTGTCTGTCACACAGGCACATAGTATACATGGAGTACTGGCTGTGACACAGGCACATAGTATACATGGAGTACTGGCTGTGACACGGGCACTGAGTATACATGGAGTACTGGCTGTGACACAGGCACTGAGTATACATGGAGTACTGGCTGTGACACAGGCACTGAGTATACATGGAGTACTGGCTGTGACACAGGCACTGAGTATACATGGAGTACTGGCTGTGATACAGGCACTGAGTATAAATGGAGTACTGGCTGTGACACAGGCACTAAGTATACATGGAGTACTGGCTGTGACACCGGCACTGAGTATACATGGAGTACTGGCTGTGACACAGGCACATAGTATACATGGAGTACTGGCTGTGCCACGGGCACTGAGTATACATGGAGTACTGGCTGTGACACGGGCACTGAGTATACATGGAGTACTGGTAGTGACACGGGCACTGAGTATACATGGAGTACTGGCTGTGACACGGGCACTGAGTTTACATGGAGTACTGGCTGTGACACGGGCACTGAGTATACATGGAGTACTGGCCGAGAATCATACACTTAGTATAAATGGAGTACTGGCTGTGACACAGGTACTGAGTATACATGGAGTACTGGCTGTGACACATGCACTGAGTATACATGGAGTACTGGCTGTGACACAGGCACTTAGTATAAATGGAGTACTGGCTGTGACACAGGCACTAAGTATACATGGAGTACTGGCTGTGACACAGGCACTGAGTATACATGGAGTACTGGCTGTGACACAAGCACATAGTATACATGGAGTACTGGCTGTGACGTGGGCACTGAGTATACATGGAGTACTGGCTGTGACACGGGCACTGAGTATACATGGAGTACTGGCTGTGACATGGGCACTGAGTATACATGGAGTACTGGCTGTGACACGGGCACTGAGTATACATGGAGTACTGGCTGTGACATGGGCACTGAGTATACATGGAGTACTGGCTGTGACACGGGCACTGAGTATACATGGAGTACTGGCTGTGACACGGGCACTGAGTATACAAGGAGTACTGGCTGTGACACGGGCACTGAGTATACATGGAGTACTGGCTGTGAAACGGGCACTGAGTATACATGGAGTACTGGCTGTGACAAGGGCACTGAGTATACATGGAGTACTGGCTGTGACACGGGCACTGAGTATACATGGAGTACTGGCTGTGACACGGGCACTCAGTATACATGGAGTACTGGCTGTGACACGGGCACTGAGTATACATGAAGTACTGGCTGTGACACGGGCACTGAGTATACACGGAGTACTGGCTGTGACAGGGGCACTTAGTATACACGGAGTACTGGCTGTGACCCGGGCACTGAGTATACATGGAGTACTGGCTGTGACACAGGCACTGAGTATACATGGAGTACTGGCTGTGACCCGGGCACTAAGTATACATGGATTACTGTCTGTCACACAGGCACATAGTATACATGGAGTACTGGCTGTGACACAGGCACATAGTATACATGGAGTACTGGCTGTGACACGGGCACTGAGTATACATGGAGTACTGGCTGTGAAATGGGCACTGAGTATACATGGAGTACTGGCTGTGACACAGGCACTGAGTATACATGAAGTACTGCCTGTGACACAGGCACTGAGTATACATGGAGTACTGGCTGTGACACAGGCACTGAGTATACATGGAGTACTGGCAGTGACACAGGCACTGAGTATACATGGAGTACTTGCTGTGACACAGGCACTTAGTATACATGGAGTACTGGCCGAGAATCATACACAGTATACATGGAGTACTGGCTGTGACACAGACACTGAGTATACATGGAGTACTGGCTGTGACACATGCACTGAGTATACATGGAGTAGTGGCTGTGACACGGGCACTGAGTATACATGGAGTACTGGCTGTGACACAAGCACATAGTATACATGGAGTACTTGCTGTGACACAGGCACTGAGTATACATGGAGTACTTGCTGTGACGCAGGCACATAGTATACATGGAGTACTTACTGTGATGCAGGCACTGAGTATACATGGAGTACTTGCTGTGACACAGGCACATTGTATACACGGAGTACTGGCTGTGACACAGGCACATAGTATACATGGAGTACTGGCTGTGACACAGGCACTGAGTATACATGGAGTACTGGCTGTGACATAGGCATATAGTATAATTGGAGTACTGGCTGTGACACAGGCACATAGTATACATGGAGTACTGGCTGTGACACGGGCACTGAGTATACATGGAGTATTGGCTGTAACACGAGCACTGAGTATACATGGAGTACTGGCTGTGACACGGGCACTGAGTATACATGGAGTACTGGCTGTGACACAGGCACTGAGTATACATGGAGTACTGGCCGAGAATCATACACTTAGTATACATGGAGTACTGGCTGTGACACAGTCACTGAGTATACATGGAGTACTGGCTGTGACACAGGCACTGAGTATACATGGAGTAATGGCTGTGACACAGGCACTGAGTATACATGGAGTACTGGCTGTGACACAGGCACTTAGTATACATGGAGTACTGGCTGTGATACAGGCACTGAGTATAGATGGAGTACTGGCTGTGACACAGGCACATAGTAAACATGGAGTACTGGCTGTGACACAGGCACTGAGTATACAGGGAGTACTGGCTGTGACACGGGCACTGAGCATACACGGAGTACTTGCTGTGACACAGGCACTGAGTTTACACGGAGTACTGGCTTTGACACGGGCACTGAGTATACACGGAGTACTTGCTGTGACACGGGAACTGAGTATACACAGATTACTGTCTGTGACACGGGCTCATAGTATACACTGAGTACTGGCTGTGACACGGGCACATAGTATACACGGAGTACTGGCTGTAACACGGGCACTGAGTATACACGGAGTACTGGCTGTGACAGGGGCACTTAGTATACACGGAGTACTGGCTGTGACACAGGCACTGAGTATACATGGACTACTGGCTGTGACACGGGCACTGAGTATACATGGAGTATTGGCTGTAACACGAGCACTGAGTATACATGGAGTACTGGCTGTGACACGGGCACTGAGTATACATGGAGTACTGGCTGTGACACGGGCACTGAGTATACATGAAGTACTGGCTGTGACACGGGCACTGAGTATACACGGAGTACTGGCTGTGACAGGGGCACTTAGTATACACGGAGTACTGGCTGTGACCCGGGCACTGAGTATACATGGAGTACTGGCTGTGACACAGGCACTGAGTATACATGGAGTACTGGCTGTGACCCGGGCACTAAGTATACATGGATTACTGTCTGTCACACAGGCACATAGTATACATGGAGTACTGGCTGTGACACAGGCACATAGTATACATGGAGTACTGGCTGTGACACGGGCACTGAGTATACATGGAGTACTGGCTGTGACACAGGCACTGAGTATACATGGAGTACTGGCTGTGACACAGGCACTGAGTATACATGGAGTACTGCCTGTGACACAGGCACTGAGTATACATGGAGTACTTGCTGTGACACAGGCACTGAGTATACATGGAGTACTGGCCGAGAATCATGCACCTAGTATAATTGGAGTACTGGCTGTGACACAGGCACTGAGTATACATGGAGTACTGGCTGTGATACAGGCACTGAGTATACATGGAGTACTGGCTGTGACACAGGCACTTAGTATAAATGGAGTACTGGCTGTGACACAGGCACTAAGTATACATGGAGTACTGGGTGTGACACCGGCACTGAGTATACATGGAGTACTGGCTGTGACACAGGCACATAGTATACATGGAGTACTGGCTGTGCCACGGGCACTGAGTATACATGGAGTACTGGCTGTGACACGGGCACTGAGTATACATGGAGTACTGGTAGTGACACGGGCACTGAGTATACATGGAGTACTGGCTGTGACACGGGCACTGAGTTTACATGGAGTACTGGCTGTGACACGGGCACTGAGTATACATGGAGTACTGGCCGAGAATCATACACCTAGTATAAATGGAGTACTGGCTGTGACACAGGTACTGAGTATACATGGAGTACTGGCTGTGACACATGCACTGAGTATACATGGAGTACTGGCTGTGACACAGGCACTTAGTATAAATGGAGTACTGGCTGTGACACAGGCACTAAGTATACATGGAGTACTGGCTGTGACACTGGCACTGAGTATACATGGAGTACTGGCTGTGACACAAGCACATAGTATACATGGAGTACTGGCTGTGACGTGGGCACTGAGTATACATGGAGTACTGGCTGTGACACGGGCACTGAGTATACATGGAGTACTGGCTGTGACACGGGCACTGAGTATACATGGAGTACTGGCTGTGACACGGGCACTGAGTATACACGGAGTACTTGCTGTGACACGGGAACTGAGTATACACAGATTACTGTCTGTGACACGGGCTCATAGTATACACTGAGTACTTGCTGTGACACGGGCACATAGTATACACGGAGTACTGGCTGTGACACGGGCACTGAGTATACACGGAGTACTGGCTGTGACAGGGGCACTTAGTATACACGGAGTACTGGCTGTGACACGGGCACTGAGTATACATGGACTACTGGCTGTGACACGGGCACTGAGTATACATGGAGTATTGGCTGTAATACGAGCACTGAGTATACATGGAGTACTGGCTGTGACACGGGCACTGAGTATACATGGAGTACTGGCTGTGACACGGGCACTGAGTATACACGAAGTACTGGCTGTGACACGGGCACTGAGTATACACGGAGTACTGGCTGTGACAGGGGCACTTAGTATACACGGAGTACTGGCTGTGACTCGGGCACTGAGTATACATGGAGTACTGGCTGTGACACAGGCACTGAGTATACATGGAGTACTGGCTGTGACCCGGGCACTAAGTATACATGGATTACTGTCTGTCACACAGGCACATAGTATACATGGAGTACTGGCTGTGACACAGGCACATAGTATACATGGAGTACTGGCTGTGACACGGGCACTGAGTATACATGGAGTACTGGCTGTGACACAGGCACTGAGTATACATGGAGTACTGGCTGTGACACAGGCACTGAGTATACATGGAGGACTGGCTGTGACACAGGCACTGAGTATACATGGAGTACTGGCTGTGATACAGGCACTGAGTATAAATGGAGTACTGGCTGTGACACAGGCACTAAGTATACATGGAGTACTGGCTGTGACACCGGCACTGAGTATACATGGAGTACTGGCTGTGACACAGGCACATAGTATACATGGAGTACTGGCTGTGCCACGGGCACTGAGTATACATGGAGTACTGGCTGTGACACGGGCACTGAGTATACATGGAGTACTGGTAGTGACACGGGCACTGAGTATACATGGAGTACTGGCTGTGACACGGGCACTGAGTTTACATGGAGTACTGGCTGTGACACGGGCACTGAGTATACATGGAGTACTGGCCGAGAATCATACACCTAGTATAAATGGAGTACTGGCTGTGACACAGGTACTGAGTATACATGGAGTACTGGCTGTGACACATGCACTGAGTATACATGGAGTACTGGCTGTGACACAGGCACTTAGTATAAATGGAGTACTGGCTGTGACACAGGCACTAAGTATACATGGAGTACTGGCTGTGACACAGGCACTGAGTATACATGGAGTACTGGCTGTGACACAGGCACTGAGTATACATGGAGTACTGGCTGTGACGTGGGCACTGAGTATACATGGAGTACTGGCTGTGACACGGGCACTGAGTATACATGGAGTACTGGCTGTGACACGGGCACTGAGTATACATGGAGTACTGGCTGTGACACGGGCACTGAGTATACATGGAGTACTGGCTGTGACATGGGCACTGAGTATACATGGAGTACTGGCTGTGACACGGGCACTGAGTATACATGGAGTACTGGCTGTGACACGGGCACTGAGTATACAAGGAGTACTGGCTGTGACACAGGCACTGAGTATACATGGAGTACTGGCTGTGAAACGGGCACTGAGTATACATGGAGTACTGGCTGTGACAAGGGCACTGAGTATACATGGAGTACTGGCTGTGACACGGGCACTGAGTATACATGGAGTACTGGCTGTGACACGGGCACTCAGTATACATGGAGTACTGGCTGTGACACGGGCACTGAGTATACATGAAGTACTGGCTGTGACACGGGCACTGAGTATACACGGAGTACTGGCTGTGACAGGGGCACTTAGTATACACGGAGTACTGGCTGTGACCCGGGCACTGAGTATACATGGAGTACTGGCTGTGACACAGGCACTGAGTATACATGGAGTACTGGCTGTGACCCGGGCACTAAGTATACATGGATTACTGTCTGTCACACAGGCACATAGTATACATGGAGTACTGGCTGTGACACAGGCACATAGTATACATGGAGTACTGGCTGTGACACGGGCACTGAGTATACATGGAGTACTGGCTGTGACACAGGCACTGAGTATACATGGAGTACTGGCTGTGACACAGGCACTGAGTATACATGGAGTACTGCCTGTGACACAGGCACTGAGTATACATGGAGTACTTGCTGTGACACAGGCACTGAGTATACATGGAGTACTGGCCGAGAATCATGCACCTAGTATAATTGGAGTACTGGCTGTGACACAGGCACTGAGTATACATGGAGTACTGGCTGTGATACAGGCACTGAGTATACATGGAGTACTGGCTGTGACACAGGCACTTAGTATAAATGGAGTACTGGCTGTGACACAGGCACTAAGTATACATGGAGTACTGGGTGTGACACCGGCACTGAGTATACATGGAGTACTGGCTGTGACACAGGCACATAGTATACATGGAGTACTGGCTGTGCCACGGGCACTGAGTATACATGGAGTACTGGCTGTGACACGGGCACTGAGTATACATGGAGTACTGGTAGTGACACGGGCACTGAGTATACATGGAGTACTGGCTGTGACACGGGCACTGAGTTTACATGGAGTACTGGCTGTGACACGGGCACTGAGTATACATGGAGTACTGGCCGAGAATCATACACCTAGTATAAATGGAGTACTGGCTGTGACACAGGTACTGAGTATACATGGAGTACTGGCTGTGACACATGCACTGAGTATACATGGAGTACTGGCTGTGACACAGGCACTTAGTATAAATGGAGTACTGGCTGTGACACAGGCACTAAGTATACATGGAGTACTGGCTGTGACACTGGCACTGAGTATACATGGAGTACTGGCTGTGACACAAGCACATAGTATACATGGAGTACTGGCTGTGACGTGGGCACTGAGTATACATGGAGTACTGGCTGTGACACGGGCACTGAGTATACATGGAGTACTGGCTGTGACACGGGCACTGAGTATACATGGAGTACTGGCTGTGACACGGGCACTGAGTATACACGGAGTACTTGCTGTGACACGGGAACTGAGTATACACAGATTACTGTCTGTGACACGGGCTCATAGTATACACTGAGTACTTGCTGTGACACGGGCACATAGTATACACGGAGTACTGGCTGTGACACGGGCACTGAGTATACACGGAGTACTGGCTGTGACAGGGGCACTTAGTATACACGGAGTACTGGCTGTGACACGGGCACTGAGTATACATGGACTACTGGCTGTGACACGGGCACTGAGTATACATGGAGTATTGGCTGTAATACGAGCACTGAGTATACATGGAGTACTGGCTGTGACACGGGCACTGAGTATACATGGAGTACTGGCTGTGACACGGGCACTGAGTATACACGAAGTACTGGCTGTGACACGGGCACTGAGTATACACGGAGTACTGGCTGTGACAGGGGCACTTAGTATACACGGAGTACTGGCTGTGACTCGGGCACTGAGTATACATGGAGTACTGGCTGTGACACAGGCACTGAGTATACATGGAGTACTGGCTGTGACCCGGGCACTAAGTATACATGGATTACTGTCTGTCACACAGGCACATAGTATACATGGAGTACTGGCTGTGACACAGGCACATAGTATACATGGAGTACTGGCTGTGACACAGGCACTAAGTATACATGGAGTACTGGCTGTGACACAGGCACTGAGTATACATGGAGTACTGGCTGTGACACAAGCACATAGTATACATGGAGTACTGGCTGTGACGTGGGCACTGAGTATACATGGAGTACTGGCTGTGACACGGGCACTGAGTATACATGGAGTACTGGCTGTGACACGGGCACTGAGTATACATGGAGTACTGGCTGTGACACGGGCACTGAGTATACACGGAGTACTTGCTGTGACACGGGAACTGAGTATACACAGATTACTGTCTGTGACACGGGCTCATAGTATACACTGAGTACTGGCTGTGACACGGGCACATAGTATACACGGAGTACTGGCTGTGACACGGGCACTGAGTATACATGGAGTACTGGCTGTGACAGGGGCACTTAGTATACACGGAGTACTGGCTGTGACACGGGCACTGAGTATACATGGACTACTGGCTGTGACACGGGCACTGAGTATACATGGAGTATTGGCTGTAACACGAGCACTGAGTATACATGGAGTACTGGCTGTGACACGGGCACTGAGTATACATGGAGTACTGGCTGTGACACGGGCACTGAGTATACATGAAGTACTGGCTGTGACATGGGCACTGAGTATACACGGAGTACTGGCTGTGACAGGGGCACTGAGTATACACGGAGTACTGGCTGTGACCCGGGCACTGAGTATACATGGAGTACTGGCTGTGACACAGGCACTGAGTATACATGGAGTACTGGCTGTGACAGGGGCACATAGTATACACGGAGTACTGGCTGTGACACGGGCACTGAGTATACACGGAGTACTGGCTGTGACAGGGGCACTTAGTATACACGGAGTACTGGCTGTGACACGGGCACTGAGTATACATGGACTACTGGCTGTGACACGGGCACTGAGTATACATGGAGTATTGGCTGTAACACGAGCACTGAGTATACATGGAGTACTGGCTGTGACACGGGCACTGAGTATACATGGAGTACTGGCTGTGACACGGGCACTGAGTATACATGAAGTACTGGCTGTGACACGGGCACTGAGTATACACGGAGTACTGGCTGTGACAGGGGCACTTAGTATACACGGAGTACTGGCTGTGACCCGGGCACTGAGTATACATGGAGTACTGGCTGTGACACAGGCACTGAGTATACATGGAGTACTGGCTGTGACCCGGGCACTAAGTATACATGGATTACTGTCTGTCACACAGGCACATAGTATACATGGAGTACTGGCTGTGACACAGGCACATAGTATACATGGAGTACTGGCTGTGACACGGGCACTGAGTATACATGGAGTACTGGCTGTGACACAGGCACTGAGTATACATGGAGTACTGGCTGTGACACAGGCACTGAGTATACATGGAGTACTGCCTGTGACACAGGCACTGAGTATACATGGAGTACTTGCTGTGACACAGGCACTGAGTATACATGGAGTACTGGCCGAGAATCATGCACCTAGTATAATTGGAGTACTGGCTGTGACACAGGCACTGAGTATACATGGAGTACTGGCTGTGATACAGGCACTGAGTATACATGGAGTACTGGCTGTGACACAGGCACTTAGTATAAATGGAGTACTGGCTGTGACACAGGCACTAAGTATACATGGAGTACTGGCTGTGACACCGACACTGAGTATACATGGAGTACTGGCTGTGACACAGGCACATAGTATACATGGAGTACTGGCTGTGCCACGGGCACTGAGTATACATGGAGTACTGGCTGTGACACGGGCACTGAGTATACATGGAGTACTGGTAGTGACACGGGCACTGAGTATACATGGAGTACTGGCTGTGACATGGGCACTGAGTTTACATGGACTACTGGCTGTGACACGGGCACTGAGTATACATGGAGTACTGGCCGAGAATCATACACCTAGTATAAATGGAGTACTGGCTGTGACACAGGTACTGAGTATACATGGAGTACTGGCTGTGACACATGCACTGAGTATACATGGAGTACTGGCTGTGACACAGGCACTTAGTATAAATGGAGTACTGGCTGTGACACAGGCACTAAGTATACATGGAGTACTGGCTGTGACACAGGCACTGAGTATACATGGAGTACTGGCTGTAACACAAGCACATAGTATACATGGAGTACTGGCTGTGACGTGGGCACTGAGTATACATGGAGTACTGGCTGTGACACGGGCACTGAGTATACATGGAGTACTGGCTGTGACACGGGCACTGAGTATACATGGAGTACTGGCTGTGACACGGGCACTGAGTATACATGGAGTACTGGCTGTGACATGGGCACTGAGTATACATGGAGTACTGGCTGTGACACGGGCACTGAGTATACATGGAGTACTGGCTGTGACACGGGCACTGAGTATACAAGGAGTACTGGCTGTGACACGGGCACTGAGTATACATGGAATACTGGCTGTGAAACGGGCACTGAGTATACATGGAGTACTGGCTGTGACAAGGGCACTGAGTATACATGGAGTACTGGCTGTGACACGGGCACTGAGTATACATGGAGTACTGGCTGTGACACGGGCACTCAGTATACATGGAGTACTGGCTGTGACACGGGCACTGAGTATACATGGAGTACTGGCTGTGACACGGGCACTGAGTATACATGGAGTACTGGCTGTGACACGGGCACTGAGTATACATGGAGTACTGGCTGTGACACGGGCACTGAGTATACAAGGACTACTGGCTGTGACACGAGCACTGAGTATGCATGGAGTACTGGCTGTGACACGGGCACTGAGTATACATGGAGTACTGGCTGTGACACAGGCACTGAGTATACATGGAGTACTAGCTGTGACACGGGCACTGAGTATACATGGAGTACTGGCTGTGACACGGGCAGTGAGTATACATGGAGTACTGGCTGTGACACAGGCACTTAGTATACTTGGAGTACTGGCTGTGATACGAGCACTTTGGAGAATGCAGAGTTCTTGTTGTGACACAGGCACTGAGTATACATGGAGTACTGCCTGTGATACAGGCACTAAGTATACATGGAGTACTGCCTGTGACACAGGCACTGAGTATACATGGAGTACTGGCTGTGACACAGGCACTGAGTATACATGGAGTACTGGCTGTGACTCGGGCACTGAGTATACATGAAGTACTGGCTGTGACACGGGCACTGAGTATACATGGAGTACTGGCTGTGACACGGGCACTGAGTATACATGGAGTACTGGCTGTGACACGGGCACTGAGTATACATGGAGTACTGGCTGTGATACGGGCACTGAGTATACATGAAGTACTGGCTGTGACACGAGCACTGAGTATACATGGAGTACTGGCTGTGACACAGGCACTGAGTATACATGGAGTACTGGCTGTGACATGGGCACTTAGTATACATGGAGTACTGGCTGTGACACGGGCACTGATTATACATGGAGTACTGGCTTTGGCACGGGCACTGATTATACATGAAGTACTGGCTGTGACACGGGCACTGAGTATACATGGAGTACTGGCTGTGACACAGGCACTGAGTATACATGGAGTACTGGCTGTGACACGGGCACTGAGTATACATGGAGTACTGGGTGTGACACGGGCACTGAGTATACATGGAGTACTGGCTGTGACACGGGCACTGAGTATACATGGAGTACTGGCTGTGACATGGGCAGTGAGTATACATGGAGTACTGGCTGTGACACAGGCACTTAGTATACTTGGAGTACTGGCTGTGATACGAGCACTTTGGAGAATGCAGAGTTCTTGTTGTGACACAGGCACTGAGTATACATGGAGTACTGCCTGTGACACAGGCACTAAGTATACATGGAGTACTGCCTGTGACACAGGCACTGAGTATACATGGAGTACTGGCTGTGACACAGGCACTGAGTATACATGGAGTACTGGCTGTGACTCGGGCACTGAGTATACATGAAGTACTGGCTGTGACACGGGCACTGAGTATACATGGAGTACTGGCTGTGACACGGGCACTGAGTATACATGGAGTACTGGCTGTGATACGGGCACTTAGTATACATGGAGTACTGGCTGTGACACGGGCACTTAGTATACATGAAGTACTGGCTGTGACACGAGCACTGAGTAAACATGGAGTACTGGCTGTGACACAGGCACTGAGTATACATGGAGTACTGGCTGTGACACGGGCACTGAGTATACATGGAGTACTGGCTTTGACACGGGCACTGAGTATACATGGAGTACTGGCTGTGACACGGGCACTGAGTATACATGGAGTACTGGCTGTGACACGGGCACTGAGTATGCATGGAGTACTGGCTGTGACACGGGCACTGAGTATACATGGAGTACTGGCTGTGACACAGGCACTGAGTTTACATGGAGTACTAGCTGTGACACGGGAACTGAGTATACATGGAGTACTGGCTGTGACACGGGAACTGAGTATACATGGAGTACTGGCTGTGATACGAGCACTTTGGAGAATGCAGAGTACTTGCTGTGACACAGACACTGAGTATACATGGAGTACTGGCTGTGACACAGGCACTGAGTATACATGGAGTACTGGCTGTGACACGGGCACTGAGTATACAAGGACTACTGGCTGTGACACGGGCACTGAGTATACATGGAGTACTGGCTGTGACACGGGCACTGAGTATACATGGAGTACTGGCTGTGACACGGGCACTGAGTATACATGGAGTACTGGCTGTGACATGGGCACTGAGTATACATGGAGTACTGGCTGTGACCCGGGCACTGAGTATACATGGAGTACTGGCTGTGACACGGGCACTGAGTATACATGGAGTACTGGCTGTGACACGGGCACTGAGTATACATGGAGTACTGGCTGTGACACTGGCACTGAGTATACATGAAGTACTGGCTGTGACACGGGCACTGAGTATACATGGAGTACTGGCTGTGACACAGGCACTTAGTATACTTGGAGTACTGGCTGTGATACGAGCACTTTGGAGAATGCAGAGTTCTTGCTGTGACACAGGCACTGAGTATACATGGAGTACTGGCTGTGACACAGGCACTGAGTATACATGGAGTACTGGCTGTGACTCGGGCACTGAGTATACATGGAGTACTGGCTGTGACACGGGCACTGAGTATACATGGAGTACTGGCTGTGACACGGGCACTGAGTATACATGGAGTACTGGCTGTGATACGGGCACTTAGTATACATGGAGTACTGGCTGTGACACGGGCACTGAGTATACATGAAGTACTGGCTGTGACACGAGCACTGAGTAAACATGGAGTACTGGCTGTGACACAGGCACTGAGTATACATGGAGTACTGGCTGTGACACGGGCACTGAGTATACATGGAGTACTGGCTTTGACACGGGCACTGAGTATACATGGAGTACTGGCTGTGACACGGGCACTGAGTATACATGGAGTACTGGCTGTGACACGGGCACTGAGTATGCATGGAGTACTGGCTGTGACACGGGCACTGAGTATACATGGAGTACTGGCTGTGACACAGGCACTGAGTATACATGGAGTACTAGCTGTGACACGGGAACTGAGTATACATGGAGTACTGGCTGTGACACGGGAACTGAGTATACATGGAGTACTGGCTGTGATACGAGCACTTTGGAGAATGCAGAGTACTTGCTGTGACACAGACACTGAGTATACATGGAGTACTGGCTGTGACACAGGCACTGAGTATACATGGAGTACTGGCTGTGACACGGGCACTGAGTATACAAGGACTACTGGCTGTGACACGGGCACTGAGTATACATGGAGTACTGGCTGTGACATGGGCACTGAGTATACATGGAGTACTGGCTGTGACACGGGCACTGAGTATACATGGAGTACTGGCTGTGACATGGGCACTGAGTATACATGGAGTACTGGCTGTGACCCGGGCACTGAGTATACATGGAGTACTGGCTGTGACACGGGCACTGAGTATACATGGAGTACTGGCTGTGACACGGGCACTGAGTATACATGGAGTACTGGCTGTGACACTGGCACTGAGTATACATGAAGTACTGGCTGTGACACGGGCACTGAGTATACATGGAGTACTGGCTGTGACACAGGCACTTAGTATACTTGGAGTACTGGCTGTGATACGAGCACTTTGGAGAATGCAGAGTTCTTGCTGTGACACAGGCATTGAGTATATATGGAGTACTGGCTGTGACACAGGCACTAAGTATACATGGAGTACTGGCTGTGACACAGGCATTGAGTATACAAGGAGTACTGGCTGTGACACAGGCACTGAGTATACATGGAGTACTGGCTGTGATACAGGCACTTAGTGTACATGAATTACTGGCTGTGACACGGGAACTGAGTATACATGGAGTACTGGCTGTGACACAGGCACTGAGTATACATGGAGTACTGGCTGTGACACAGGCACTGAGTATACATGGAGTACTGGCTGTGACACGGGCACTGAGTATACATGGAGTACTGGCTGTGACACGGGCACTGAGTATACATGGAGTACTGACTGTGACACGGGCACTGAGTATACATGGAGTACTGGCTGTGACACGGGCACTGAGTATACATGAAGTACTGGCTGTGACACGGGCACTGAGTATACATGGAGTACTGGCTGTGACACAGGCACTTAGTATACTTGGAGTACTGGCTGTGATACGAGCACTTTGGAGAATGCAGAGTTCTTGTTGTGACACAGGCACTGAGTATACATGGAGTACTGGCTGTGACACAGGCACTAAGTATACATGGAGTACTGGCTGTGACACAGGCACTGAGTATACATGGAGTACTGGCTGTGACACGGGCACTGAGTATACATGAAGTACTGGCTGTGACACGGGAACTGAGTATACATGGAGTACTGGCTGTGACACAGGCACTGAGTATACATGGAGTACTGGCTGTGACACAGGCACTGAGTATACATGGAGTACTGGCTGTGACACGGGCACTGAGTATACATGGAGTACTGGCTGTGACACGGGCCCTGAGTATACATGGAGTACTGGCTGTGACACGGGCACTGAGTATACATGGAGTACTGGCTGTGACACGGGCACTGAGTATACATGGAGTACTGGCTGTGACACGGGCACTGAGTATACATGGAGTACTGGCTGTGACACGGGCACTGAGTATACATGGAGTACTGGCTGTGACATGGGCACTGAGTATACATGGAGTACTGGCTGTGCCACGGGCACTGAGTATACATGGAGTACTGGCTGTGCCACGGGCACTGAGCATACATGAAGTACTGGGTGTGACACTGGCACTGAGTATACATGGAGTACTGGCTGTGACACGGGCACTGAGTATACATGGAGTACTGGCTGTGACACAGGCACTGAGTATACATGGAGTACTGGCTGTGACACAGGTACTTAGTATACTTGGAGTACTGGCTGTGATACGAGCACTTTGGAGAATGCAGAGTTCTTGTTGTGACACAGGCACTGAGTATACATGGAGTACTGGCTGTGACACAGGCACTAAGTATACATGGAGTACTGGCTGTGACACAGGCACTGAGTATACATGGAGTACTGGCTGTGATACAGGCACTGAGTATACATGGAGTACTGGATGTGACACGGGCACTGAGTATACATGGAGTACTGGCTGTGACACGGGCACTGAGTATACATGAAGTACTGGCTGTGACACGGGCACTGAGTATACATGGAGTACTGGCTGTGACACGGGCACTGAGTATACATGGAGTACTGGCTGTGACACAGGCACTAAGTATACATGGAGTAATGGCTGTGACACAGGCACTGAGTATACATGGAGTACTGGCTGTGATACAGGCACTGAGTATACATGGAGTACTGGCTGTGACACGGGCACTGAGTATACATGAAGTACAGGCTGTGACACGGGCACTGAGTATACATGGAGTACTGGCTGTGACACGGGCACTGAGTATACATGGAGTACTGGCTGTGATACGGGCACTTAGTATACATGGAGTACTGGCTGTGACACGGGCACTGAGTATACATGAAGTACTGGCTTTGACACGGGCACTGAGTATACATGGAGTACTGGCTGTGACACGGGCACTGAGTATACATGGAGTACTGGCTGTGACACGGGCACTGAGTATACATGGAGTACTGGCTGTGACACGGGCACTGAGTATACATGGAGTACTGGCTGTGACACGGGCACTGAGTATGCATGGAGTACTTGCTGTGACACGGGCACTGAGTATGCATGGAGTACTGGCTGTGACACGGGCACTGAGTATACATGGAGTACTGGCTGTGACACGGGAACTGAGTATACATGGAGTACTGGCTGTGACACGGGAACTGAGTATACATGGAGTAATGGCTGTGATACGAGCACTTTGGAGAAAGCAGAGTACTTGCTGTGACACAGACACTGAGTATACATGGAGTACTGTCTGTGACACAGGCACTGAGTATACATGGAGTACTGGCTGTGACACGGGAACTGAGTATACATGGACTACTGGCTGTGACACGGGCACTGAGTATACATGGAGTACTGGCTGTGACATGGGCACTGAGTATACATGGAGTACTGGCTGTGACCCGGGTACTGAGTATACATGGAGTACTGGCTGTGACACGGGCACTGAGTATACATGGAGTACTGGCTGTGACACGGGCACTGAGTATACATGGAGTACTGGCTATGACACGGGCACTGAGTATACATGAAGTACTGGCTGTGACACGGGCACTGAGTATACATGGAGTACTGGCTGTGACACGGGCACTTAGTATACTTGGAGTACTGGCTGTGATACGAGCACTTTGGAGAATGCAGAGTTCTTGCTGTGACACAGGCATTGAGTATACATGGAGTACTGGCTGTGACACATGCACTAAGTATACATGGAGTACTGGCTGTGACACAGGCACTGAGTATACAAGGAGTACTGGCTGTGACACAGGCACTGAGTATACATGGAGTACTGGCTGTGATACAGGCACTTAGTATACATGAAGTACTGGCTGTGACACGGGAACTGAGTATACATGGAGTACTGGCTGTGACACAGGCACTGAGTATACATGGAGTACTGGCTGTGACACAGGCACTGAGTATACATGGAGTACTGGCTGTGACACGGGCACTGAGTATACATGGAGTACTGGCTGTGACACGGGCACTGAGTATACATGGAGTACTGGCTGTGACACGGGCACTGAGTATACATGGAGTACTGGCTGTGACACGGGCACTGAGTATACATGGAGTACTGGCTGTGACACGGGCACTGAGTATACATGAAGTACTGGCTGTGACACGGGAACTGAGTATACATGGAGTACTGGCTGTGACATAGGCACTGAGTATACATGGAGTACTGGCTGTGACACGGGCACTGAGTATACATGGAGTACTGGCTGTGACACGGGCACTGAGTATACATGGAGTACTGGCTGTGACACGGGCACTGAGTATACATGGAGTACTGGCTGTGACACGGGCACTGAGTATACATGGAGTACTGGCTGTGACACGGGCACTAAGTATACATGGAGTACTGGCTGTGACACGGGCACTGAGTATACATGGAGTACTGGCTGTGACACGGGCACTGAGTATACATGGAGTACTGGCTGTGACCCGGGCACTTAGTATACATGGAGTACTGGCTGTGACACGGGCACTGAGTATACATGGAGTACTGGCTGTGACACGGGCACTGAGTATACATGAAGTACTGGGTGTGACACGGGCACTGAGTATACATGGAGTACTGGATGTGACACGGGCACTGAGTATACATGGAGTACTGGCTGTGACACGGGCACTGAGTATACATGAAGTACTGGCTGTGACACGGGCACTGAGTATACATGGAGTTCTGGCTGTGACACGGGCACTGAGTATACATGGAGTACTGGCTGTGACACAGGCACTAAGTATACATGGAGTAATGGCTGTGACACAGGCACTGAGTATACATGGAGTACTGGCTGTGATACAGGCACTGAGTATACATGGAGTACTGGCTGTGACACGGGCACTGAGTATACATGAAGTACAGGCTGTGACACGGGCACTGAGTATACATGGAGTACTGGCTGTGACACGGGCACTGAGTATACATGGAGTACTGGCTGTGATACGGGCACTTAGTATACATGGAGTACTGGCTGTGACACGGGCACTGAGTATACATGAAGTACTGGCTTTGACACGGGCACTGAGTATACATGGAGTACTGGCTGTGACACGGGCACTGAGTATACATGGAGTACTGGCTGTGACACGGGCACTGAGTATACATGGAGTACTGGCTGTGACACGGGCACTGAGTATACATGGAGTACTGGCTGTGACACGGGCACTGAGTATGCATGGAGTACTTGCTGTGACACGGGCACTGAGTATGCATGGAGTACTGGCTGTGACACGGGCACTGAGTATACATGGAGTACTGGCTGTGACACGGGAACTGAGTATACATGGAGTACTGGCTGTGACACGGGAACTGAGTATACATGGAGTAATGGCTGTGATACGAGCACTTTGGAGAAAGCAGAGTACTTGCTGTGACACAGACACTGAGTATACATGGAGTACTGTCTGTGACACAGGCACTGAGTATACATGGAGTACTGGCTGTGACACGGGAACTGAGTATACATGGACTACTGGTTGTGACACGGGCACTGAGTATACATGGAGTACTGGCTGTGACATGGGCACTGAGTATACATGGAGTACTGGCTGTGACCCGGGTACTGAGTATACATGGAGTACTGGCTGTGACACGGGCACTGAGTATACATGGAGTACTGGCTGTGACACGGGCACTGAGTATACATGGAGTACTGGCTATGACACGGGCACTGAGTATACATGAAGTACTGGCTGTGACACGGGCACTGAGTATACATGGAGTACTGGCTGTGACACGGGCACTTAGTATACTTGGAGTACTGGCTGTGATACGAGCACTTTGGAGAATGCAGAGTTCTTGCTGTGACACAGGCATTGAGTATACATGGAGTACTGGCTGTGACACATGCACTAAGTATACATGGAGTACTGGCTGTGACACAGGCACTGAGTATACAAGGAGTACTGGCTGTGACACAGGCACTGAGTATACATGGAGTACTGGCTGTGATACAGGCACTTAGTATACATGAAGTACTGGCTGTGACACGGGAACTGAGTATACATGGAGTACTGGCTGTGACACAGGCACTGAGTATACATGGAGTACTGGCTGTGACACAGGCACTGAGTATACATGGAGTACTGGCTGTGACACGGGCACTGAGTATACATGGAGTACTGGCTGTGACACGGGCACTGAGTATACATGGAGTACTGGCTGTGACACGGGCACTGAGTATACATGGAGTACTGGCTGTGACACGGGCACTGAGTATACATGGAGTACTGGCTGTGACACGGGCACTGAGTATACATGAAGTACTGGCTGTGACACGGGAACTGAGTATACATGGAGTACTGGCTGTGACATAGGCACTGAGTATACATGGAGTACTGGCTGTGACACGGGCACTGAGTATACATGGAGTACTGGCTGTGACACGGGCACTGAGTATACATGGAGTACTGGCTGTGACACGGGCACTGAGTATACATGGAGTACTGGCTGTGACACGGGCACTGAGTATACATGGAGTACTGGCTGTGACACGGGCACTAAGTATACATGGAGTACTGGCTGTGACACGGGCACTGAGTATACATGGAGTACTGGCTGTGACACGGGCACTGAGTATACATGGAGTACTGGCTGTGACCCGGGCACTTAGTATACATGGAGTACTGGCTGTGACACGGGCACTGAGTATACATGGAGTACTGGCTGTGACACGGGCACTGAGTATACATGAAGTACTGGGTGTGACACGGGCACTGAGTATACATGGAGTACTGGCTGTGACACGGGCACTGAGTATACATGGAGTACTGGCTGTGACACGGGCACTGAGTATAAATGGAGTACTGGCTGTGACACGGGCACTTAGTATACTTGTAGTACTGGCTGTGATACGAGCACTTTGGAGAATGCAGAGTTCTTGTTGTGACAGAGGCACTGAGTATACATGGAGTACTGGCTGTGATACAGGCACTGAGTATACATGGAGTACTGGCTGTGACATGGGCACTGAGTATACATGGAGTACTGGCTGTGATACGGGCACTTAGTATACATGGAGTACTGGCTGTGACACGGGCACTGAGTATATATGAAGTACTGGCTGTGACACGGGCACTGAGTATACATGGAGTACTGGCTGTGACACGGGAACTGAGTATACATGGAGTACTGGCTGTGATACGAGCACTTTGGAGAATGCAGAGTACTTGCTGTGACACAGACACTGAGTATACATGGAGTACTGGCTGTGACACAGGCACTGAGTATACATGGACTACTGGCTGTGACACGGGCACTGAGTATACATGGAGTACTGGCTGTGACACGGGCACTGAGTATACATGGAGTACTGGCTGTGACATGGGCACTGAGTATACATGGAGTACTGGCTGTGACATGGGCACTGAGTATACATGGAGTACTGGCTGTGACCCGGGCACTGATTATACATGGAGTACGGGCTGTGACACGGGCACTGAGTATACATGGAGTACTGGCTGTGACACGGGCACTGAGTATACATGGAGTACTGGCTATGACACGGGCACTGAGTGTACATGAAGTACTGGCTGTGACACGGGCACTGAGTATACATGGAGTACTGGCTGTGACACAGGCACTTAGTATACTTGGAGTACTGGCTGTGATACGAGCACTTTGGAGAATGCAGAGTTCTTGCTGTGACACAGGCATTGAGTATACATGGAGTACTGGCTGTAACACAGGCACTTAGTATACATGGAGTACTGGCTGTGACACAGGCACTGAGTATACATGGAGTACTGGCTGTGACACAGGCACTGAGTATACATGGAGTACTGGCTGTGACACAGGCACTGAGTATACATGGAGTACTGGCTGTGACACGGGAACTGAGTATACATGGAGTACTGGCTGTGACACAGGCACTGAGTATACATGGAGTACTGGCTGTGACACAGGCACTGAGTATACATGGAGTACTGGCTGTGACACAGGCACTGAGTATACATGGAGTACTGGCTGTGACACAGGCACTGAGTATACATGGAGTACTGGCTGTGACATGGGCACTGAGTATACATGGAGTACTGGCTGTGACACGGGCACTGAGTATACATGAAGTACTGGCTGTGACACGGGCACTGAGTATACATGGAGTACTGGCTGTGACACAGGCACTTAGTATACTTGGAGTACTGGCTGTGATATGAGCACTTTGGAGAATGCAGAGTTCTTGCTGTGACACAGGCATTGAGTATACATGGAGTACTGGCTGTGACACAGGCACTAAGTATACATGGAGTACTGGCTGTGACACAGGCACTGAGTATACATGGAGTACTGGCTGTGACACAGGCACTGAGTATACATGGAGTACTGGCTGTGATACAGGCACTGAGTATACATGGAGTACTGGCTGTGACACAGGCACTGAGTATACATGGAGTACTGGCTGTGACACGGGCACTGAGTATACATGGAGTACTGGCTGTGACACGGGCACTGAGTATACATGGAGTACTGGCTGTGACATAGGCACTGAGTATACATGGAGTACTGGCTGTGACACGGGCACTGAGTATACATGGAGTACTGGCTGTGACACAGGCACTGAGTATACATGGAGTACTGGCTGAGAATCATACACTTAGTATACACGGAGTACTGGCTGTGACACGGGCACTTAGTATACATGGAGTACTAGCTGTGACACAGGCACTTAGTATACATGGAGTACTGGCTGTGACACAGGCACTTAGTATACACGGAGTACAGGCTGTGACACGGGCACTTAGTATACATGGAGTACTGGCTGTGACACGGGCACTTAGTATACACGGAGTACTTGCTGTGATACAGGACTAGAGCTGAAAGTATATGAAGCCTGGAGCCAGGGACCTGTCTTCAGGAGAAGGATGAGAGTTGTTCTGGCAATGAGCTGGTCTTCAGAGCCTTTTTAAATAGGGCATTCCCAGTGTCAATTGGATAACCAAATCATGTGAGCGCAGCTTCTGGATTCTAGTTGGACTGGGAGAATCACATGGCAGAATCCAATATGGCGGCGCCCATGCAGCCGGACTGTTTGTATACAATGGAGAAGCAGTGCTTCAGGGACGCCGTGCTTGGCCAGATGAAGTATGGATGACCCTGAGATGGGTTCTGCTGGACACGATAAGTGGGACTAAGACAATTCTATTACGCCCTATACATGTGTAACACATGTGCTCATGAGTGGGTATGTCTGGTGGGCTTAACCTTTATTTTTCGATGTGCCTGGTGCCCTACTCTCATTGATTAGAAGCCGAGGCGGGAGGGCCAATGATGAGACCTCAGATCAGACTTGGTGACCCGCTGAATTTTACCTTCTCCTCCTTGGGAGGTTTCTGTCCTCTCTGCGCTCGCCTTTACAAACCTGCGTTACGGTTTGACAGGTGTCCTGCCCCAGTCACACTCCCCACCTACCACTTGTTGTTACCCTAAAAGGCAAATGCAGGGGGGGTTCCGGTTGCCTGGAAACCCCCCTTCCAAGCCCACACCATGATGACCACAATAGAAATAGCATATAATACTAACGTTGCATTTTTTAAGATCCCCTCAGTGTCACAAATTAAATAATTAGCGCCACCTGTTGATCTTTTAAAATGTCTGAGCCAGTAATAAATACACCTGTGCACCAACTAGGAGATCTGGAAAACATGCACTGTTAGGGGTGCACTGATATAGACCATGTATAGGGTTACTTAGTGATACTGTATAATGATGTCCGGGGCAGTGCTAGGTTATACTGCTGCCCCCCAGACTCCCGGACTTGCTGAAATGCTCTGGAATGGAGCCTACATCTGAAATAAAAACATTCAGCACAAGCATGATGGCCGTACATACGCATATAATGGAATAATGTGATTGTTGGTCCTGTATATGTCAGAATAATTACATACATTATACTTCGTATGATGTATGTTATAGCTGGTTAATTGCTGATTATGCCCTCTTCATGGACTGGCCACACTTGCTTTAAAGTCAAGCAGTTGGAAACCCCCCTCTAGAAATCCTGCATTTGCCACTGTCACCCAGGGCAGTAGCTAGTGAAGTGCGGCCGGTGCCATCGCACAGGGCACCACAGGTCAGGGGCGCTGTTTGGGCATGTCAAATTTCTGTTTATTATCATTCTTGCATATAACTTCCTCTTATTTCATCCCCAGCATCTCCTGCCCTCTCCTATCTCTTCCCTGGCCCTTCCCCATGAGGCCATGGCCCTCTCTCAGGTGCGCTATATTATGTCCCTATTTATCCCCAGCATCTCCTGGCCTCCTCTATCTCTTTCCTGGCCCTTCCCCATGAGGCCATGGCCCTCTCTCAGGTGCACTATATTATGTCCCTATTTATCCCCAGCATCTCCTGGCCTCCCCTATCTCTTTCCTGGCCCTTCCCCATGAAGCCATGGCCCTTTTTTGGGTGCATTATGTCCCTTTGAAAAATGAGGGGGGCGCCAATGTGCGCATTATGTTCCTTTGAATATTGAGGGGGGCGCCAATGCGCTTTCTGGCACAGGTGACCAAAAAGTCTAGTTACGGCTCTGCTGTCACCCACAATGAAAGCAGCTTTTTAAATTGTTGAACTTAATTGGTAAGAGATTCAGGGGCCTATTCATCAACACTAAAATAACGTTTTTAAGGACATTTTCCTTAAATAACGTTATTTTGGTATTCATGAACAGACTTGACACAGGAGATATCACAGATATCTCCTTGCTAAGTTCCCCTGCGTTAATTTCCACACTCCCCATACATTAGTATGGGGATATTAGTACATTAGTACATTAGTATGGGTACATTAGTATATGGGTACATTAGTACATTAGTATGGGGATATTAGTACATTAGTACATTAGTATGGGTACATTAGTATGGGGATGTGGAAATTATGGTATTCATCAAATTACGAAAATTATCAATTTTCGGAATTTGATGCAGTTACTATTCGCCACTGTGAGGTGGCGAATAGCAGAATCCACTTACCTGTATCAACGTGTGCAGGTCCCCCGACGAGTCCCTCCGGCGCTCTGCTCCGTCCTCAGGCTCCGGAGGCTGGTCTGTCATGTGTGCTCCCCAGCAGAGCACAAGAAAGTTTAGAAAAAAAAAAAAAATTTTTTTTTTTCTAATCTGTCATGTGGTCTGCTGGGAAACCACATGACAGACCAGGAGGACGGAGCCGGAGGCTGCTGCGCGGACAGGTAAGTCGGGGGGGGGGAAGGTGAGCGGAGGGGGTTTCGGGGGGGTACGAAACTTACCGCATCTGTAGGCAGTGCTGCGCATGCGCTGGTTTTACAGATGTAACAGCGCATGCGCAGCACTGTTTCCAGACGCGATAAGGTAGTGTAGGCAGGAAAAGTATCTATTTCCCGAAAAGCTGTCATCACAAAAATGACAGGTACCGGAATAGATACTTATGGAGAGGAGGAATGATGAATTCCACCTATAATTAGCTAGAACTCCATGAGAGTTCTAAACCTAATTATCTCTAGAGAATTTTTGTTTAATGAGTAGGCTCCTCAGGCAGTAAAGCATGTAAAGTACAGTACACCAGTGCTTAAAGACAACTTTTCAGGGGCTCTAAACTAAATTTTGGACTTTAGAATGGAGCTTACAGATAAATAGTTACAACTGAAGAAAAAAATGAAGCCACTTTTACAATTTTTTTTCCCTAAAGTCATCTTTTACACCCCAGACGATGGATGTGCAGCATTATGAATATATACGTATTAGCTGATTGTTTTAGATGTTGTGACTTACAGTTCTTACATGTCACCAGGTGGGTCCTTTAGATGCCTCTAAATTCCCTAATCTATCCTGTATTGGAGCTACTACCATCACTGGAGGTCATAGAAGCACCCAGTGAACCAGCGGTGACCCAGAGCAGTTACACCGACCACTGATAGGGACTGTACAGACCCAATGCTGACTGGTGAATCAAATCTCCATGTCTCTAGGAAGACAGTGGAATCAGGCCCTACCCTGGCGATGACCGTGTTTCCCAGCGTCTGACCATCGCAACCAGGGATACAGTGAATAGAGCCCCTTTAGGGTAAGCTTGTTGTGTGAGGAACCCCTACTATTTCTCCATGTACTTGTATAAAATCTTGTGTATCCTATGTAAAAAGAAAGCTGTTTGTGCATTTAGCCAAGTCTTCTACCTGGTTCTGAAGCTCCTGTAGGTAAGGATGTGCCATACTACTCCTGCTGGGCTTACCAGTCACACACATGCTCCCCTGCCTGGTTCTGAAGCTCCTGTAGGTAAGTATGTGCCATACTACTCCCGCTGGGCTGACCAGTCACCCACATGCTCCCCTGCCTGGTTCTGAAGCTCCTGCAGGTAAGGATGTGTTATACTACTCCCGCTGGGCTGACCAGTCACACACATGCTCCCCTGCCTGGTTCTGAAGCTCCTGTAGGTAAGGATGTGCCATACTACTCCCGCTGGGCTGACCAGTCACACGCATGCTCCCCTGCCTGGTTCTGAAGCTCCTGTAGGTAAGGATGTGCCATACTACTCCCGCTGGGCTGACCAGTCACACACATGCTCCCCTGCCTGGTTCTGAAGCTCCTGTAGGTAAGTATGTGCCATACTACTCCCGCTGGGCTGACCAGTCACACGCATGCTCCCCTGCCTGGTTCTGAAGCTCCTGTAGGTGAGGATGTGCCATACTACTCCCGCTGGGCTGACCAGTCACACGCATGCTCCCCTGCCTGGTTCTGAAGCTCCTGTAGGTAAGGATGTGCCATACTACTCCCGCTGGGCTGACCAGTCACACGCATGCTCCCCTGCCTGGTTCTGAAGCTCCTGTAGGTAAGGATGTGCCATACTACTCCCGCTGGGCTGACCAGTCACACGCATGCTCCCCTGCCTGGTTCTGAAGCTCCTGTAGGTAAGGATGTGCCATACTACTCCCGCTGGGCTGACCAGTCACACGCATGCTCCCCTGCCTGGTTCTGAAGCTCCTGTAGGTAAGGATGTGCCATACTACTCCTGCTGGGCTGACCAGTCACACGCATGCTCCCCTGCCTGGTTCTGAAGCTCCTGTAGGTAAGGATGTGCCATACTACTCCCGCTGGGCTGACCAGTCACACGCATGCTCCCCTGCCTGGTTCTGAAGCTCCTGTAGGTAAGGATGTGCCATACTACTCCCGCTGGGCTGACCAGTCACACACATGCTCCCCTGCCTGGTTCTGAAGCTCCTGTAGGTAAGGATGTGCCATACCATTCCCGCTGGGCTGACCAGTCACCCACATGCTCCCCTGCCTGGTTCTGAAGCTCCTGCAGGTAAGGATGTGTTATACTACTCCTGCTGGGCTGACCAGTCACACACATGCTCCCCTGCCTGGTTCTGAAGCTCCTGTAGGGAAGGATGTGCCTCACACACATGCTCCCCTGCCTGGTTGTGAAGCTCCTGTAGGTAACGATGTGCCATACCACTCCCGCTGTGCTGACCAGTCACACACATGCTCCCCTGTCTGGTTCTGAAGCTCCTGTAGGTAAGGATGTGCCATACTACTCCCGCTGGGCTGACCAGTCACACACATGCTCCCCTGCCTAGTTCTGAAGATCCTGTAGGTAAGGATGTGTCATACTACTCCCGCTGGGCTGACCAGTCACACACATGCTCCCCTGCCTGGTTCTGGAGATCCTGTAGGTAAGGATGTGCCATACTACTCCCGCTGGGCTGACCAGTCACACACATGCTCCCCTGCCTGGTTCTGAAGCTCCTGTAGGTAAGGATGTGCCATACTACTCCCGCTGGGCTGACCAGTCACACACATGCTCCCCTGCCTGGTTCTGAAGCTCCTGTAGGTAAGGATGTGCCACGCTACTCCCGCTGGGCTGACCAGTCACACACATGCTTCCCTGCCTGGTTCTGAAGCTCCTGTAGGTAAGGATGTGTTATACTACTCCCGCTGGGCTGACCAGTCACACACATGCTCCCCTGCCTGGTTCTGAAGCTCCTGTAGGTAAGGATGTGCCACGCTACTCCCGCTAGGCTGACCAGTCACACACATGCTTCCCTGCCTGGTTCTGAAGCTCCTGTAGGTAAGGATGTGCCATACTACTCCCGCTGGGCTGACCAGTCACACACATGCTCCCCTGCCTGGTTCTGAAGCTCCTGTAGGTAAGGATGTGCCATACCACAACCGCTGGGCTGACCAGTCACACACATGCTCCCCTGCCTGGTTCTGAAGCTCCTGTAGGTAAGGATGTGCCACGCTTCTCCCGCTGGGCTGACCAGTCACACACATGCTTCCCTGCCTGGTTCTGAAGCTCCTGTAGGTAAGGATGTGCCATACTACTCCCGCTGGGATGACCAGTCACACACATGCTCCCCTGCCTGGTTCTGAAGCTCCTGTAGGTAAGGATGTGCCACGCTACTCCCGCTGGGCTGACCAGTCACACACATGCTTCCCTGCCTGGTTCTGAAGCTCCTGTAGGTAAGGATGTGCCATACCGCTCCCGCTGGGCTGACCAGTCACACACATGCTCCCCTGCCTGGTTCTGAAGCTCCTGTAGGTAAGGATGTGCCATACCGCTCCCGCTGGGCTGACCAGTCACACACATGCTCCCCTGCCTGGTTCTGAAGCTCCTGTAGGTAAGGATGTGCCATACTACTCCCGCTGGGCTGACCAGTCACACACATGCTTCCTCAGCAACGTCACCAAGTGACCAAGCCCAACCACAGACTCCATTTCCAAGAACCTCGTGGAGCTTGGAGCTGGGGCTCTGGGAAGAAGGATCTGGTCACCCGCTGAGGGGTGACACCAAGTTGCTGGCTCCCCCTCAGTGGCAGGATCCAGGTGCTAGACTGTAGCATTACGTGCAGCACTCAGCTCCTGTCACAGTGAGGGGGCCGGCACTCCACACCTCTGGCACCCCCAACCCAGTGATGATAACAGTAACCATTGGCCGAGGTTTGGGCCGCGAGGCCACACCCCTGACTGTAAGGCAACACCCCTTGCCCATGAGGCCATGCCCCTTTTCATGGCATCCCTCCCCGCACCGGGTGCTACCACGGGGAGGGACGCCGCTGTCAACGGGATGTAGTTACAATCCCAGCTTAGAATACCTCAGCCGGAATCCCAACATTTATCAGAATCCCAGCACCGGCATCCCAAAAGTAAGTAGTGGGGGGACAGGGAGGGTTAGGGATTAGGGTTATACACTAGGGAGTTAAGGATAGGCACTAGGGGGAGGGTTAGGGTTATACACTAGAGGGTTAGGATTAGGTACTGGGGGAAGTCAGGATTTTAACACGTGAGATCCTGAGTGCCGGCATACCGTACTCAACCCGTTTCAACATTAAAAGCAAAAAAAAAACAATAAGTAGCGAAAAAAATAAAGATAGAACAATGTGCCTCCCATCAGCTTACTTCCTGCCTCAGTGATTTCACCGGTAGGGCCAACTTAACGTATGGGCTCACTGGGCAGCTGCCCAGGGCACCATGATTCTAGTGACCTTTAAGCAGGGGCGGGCTGGGTCAGGGGGCATCTACATGGAGTATGCAGCCCCTTGCTCCATGCATAGGGCAGCCGGCTGACAGTCAGGCAGAGAGAGATGCTCCCAGGCGCTCTCACTGTGGATTACACACAATCAGACAGCCAATCAGCATTCTCTGCCAGCCACAGACCCTGATTAGTTAGAGGGGCATGTACCCCCCAGCCACCCTCTCTCAGGGGACCCCCCATACTTTAATCACAGCTGCAGCGTAGAGCAGGGACTGCACTGTGAGCTGGAGAAGAGAGAAGTGGAGGCCGTATTCTTCGCTTTACATAACTTTTTTATGTTTAAACAATGATTTTGTTGAAAATATCAGTATACATAAATGTTTATTGGCCATTCACATTGTTATTCCCGGGAATGGCTGGGCAGCGGCCTCAGTTTCCTGCTGTGCCCATAACCTACAATGCTGTCCTAGGTAGTGAATAAATAAGCAATAAGGGACAGATAACCTCACTGGCCGTCTTACATCACTGTCTCTGACCAGCAGAGGGCGACATAACAGCAGGAATGTTTTACACCAGTGCCACCCAGGGCACAGGCTGCATTCAGGTCATAAACCGAGTAACGGCTGAGGTGTGTCGTGGGTGTGTGATCATCATACATAACCAAAACTTATCTAAAATAAACACACGGAGACAGTAAATGGATTTAAAACAGGTCAGCTATTTATTTGAAGCAGTGGCGTAACTAGGGCAGGGCGAGAGGGGTGCGTGCCCTGGGCGCAGTTAGCCAGTGTAGCGCCGACCGCAATGTTTGCGGTCAGCGCTACACATTTACACAGGACGGGCGCTAGGCTTCCAGCGCCGGTCCTGTGCTTCACACCTGAGCCCGTTCCCTCCACCTGAGCGATTGCCCAATAGCGCCAGGAGGCTGGCTCAGGCTGTGCATAACACACGCATCGCCGCCAGCACTGGCGGCAATGCATGTGTTAAACAGCAGCCAATGAGAGTCAGAAAGACTCTCATTGACTGCAGCAGCACCCACTGCAAGATCCGGACTTCCGTCCGGCTCCTGCAGTGGGTAATGGGACTGACGTCATGACGTCTGTCCCATAATGCTGAGCGTGCCAGCCCGGGCGGACTGGCTGGCGGTGGCGGGAGCGGTGGCAGGAGCGGCAGCGCGAGCGAGCAGGAGCAGCGTGGATTCAGGTAAGTATATATTTATAGATATATTTATATATATATTTTTTAACCTATCTGCACGGGGGAGAGGGGTGGCTACTACTGGGGGGACCTCTACTGGGGGAGGGGTGGCTACTACTGGGGGCACCATTATTGGGAGGACCTCTACTGGGGGGGGGCTACTACTGGGGGCACTTAATCAGGAGGGGGAACCTCTACTGGGAACTACTACTTGGTGGGGAACTACCACTGGGGGCATTATAAAAGGGGCCTACTACTAGAGGCACTGCACTCGGGGGACCACTACTGGGGGCAATAATAGGAAGGGCCACTACAGGGGGCACTGGATAGGGGTGATCACTACTGGGAAAACTGCATGGGGGGGACTACTACTGGGGGCACCATATAAAGGTAACTGCATAGGGGGGGACTACTACTGGGGGCACCATATAAAGGGCACTGCATAAGGGGATACCGCTACTGGGCGCACCGCATTATGGGGACTGCTACTGGGGGCACTGCATAAGGGGGAACATTACATGGCACACTGCATTTGTGGGGGCCACTACTCGGGGTACTGAGTAAGGGGAACTAATTGGGGGCTGTATAAGGGGGACCACTACTGGGGATACTGTATAAGGGGCACTACTATGGGCCTGCATAAGAGGGACCACAACTGCATACTGGGGGTACTGTATAAGGGGTACTACTGGGGTTAAGGTGCATATGGATAGGAATGTTCAGTGTGAAAATAAAGGGGTGTGTCATGTTGACACACCCCATTTTTAAGTGACCACGCCCATTTTTTTTACAGTGCGCGTCTTAGGCGCGCGCTCATCGGGGGTAGGTACTCCCTTTTCAAATTTGCCCTGGGCTCCAAATACCCTAGTTACACCACTGATTTGAAGAATTTCATTTTAATTTTAAAATATTATATGGTGGCTAGAAAGGACGATCCCTACACAGAGCAGCCCAACAATGCAAACCAAACGCTAGGGTACTAAGCACAAACCTTCCACAATCCCATCCGGAGATGGCCATCCTGCCCCTGTAAAGGTGGTACAGTATCTTCCACAAGTACTAGAGGGTGAGTGCACCCGATACACCCGGGCTGATGATAAGCCGTACTTTCATGCCCAAAACAATAGCTAACATCAAACAATGCACTAGGGAAGGGAGGGGGGACAAATTTTCTTCAGGAAAGAGACTTAAAGCCGGAAACCCAACACTTATATAAACTCTGCAACAGCCGCACCCCTAACTGTGTAATAGGCTAAACGACTGCATGTGATCATCACCCAGGCCAGCCCCCAGCCTTCTGGTTTAACCAACTCCTGGCTCATCCAATCCCTACGTTATTCTTCCCTCAGGGGGCACAGCCAGAGGTAACGCCTCTAGGGGTCCTGT
This sequence comes from Taudactylus pleione, assembly GCA_031769625.1. NCBI lineage: Eukaryota > Metazoa > Chordata > Amphibia > Anura > Myobatrachidae > Taudactylus > Taudactylus pleione. The sequence continues at coordinate 939,899 of JAUIMM010000742.1, forward strand.
GCATGTATTACACTATCAGGGGGTACAGCCAGGGGTAACGCCTCTAGGGGTCCTGTGCATGTATTACATTATCAGGGGGCACAGCCAGGGGTAATGCCTCTAGGGGTCCTGTGCAGGTATTACACTATCAGGGGGCACAGCTAGGGGTAACGCCTCTAGGGGTCCTGTGCAGGTATTACATTATCAGGGGGCACAGCCAGGGGTAACGCCTCTAGGGGTCCTGTGCATGTATTACATTATCAGGGGGCACGGCCAGGGGTGACGCCTCTAGGGGTCCTGTGCATGTATTACATTATCAGGGGGCACAGCCAGGGGTGACGCCTCAAGGGGTCCTGTGCATGTATTACATTATCAGGGGGCACAGCCAGGGGTCCTGTGCAGGTATTGCATTATCTGGGGCACAGCCAGGGGTGACGCCTCTCGGGGTCCTGTGCATGTATTACATTATCAGGGGGCACAGCCAGGGGTAACGCCTCTAGGGGTCCTGTGCATGTATTACATTATCAGGGGGCACAGCCAGGGGTGACGCCTCTAGGGGTCCTGTGCAGGTATTACATTTTCAGGGTGCACAGCCAGAGGTAACGCCTCTAGGGGTCCTGTGCAGGTATTACACAATCAGGGGGCACAGCCAGGGGTAACGCCTCTAGGGGTCCTGTGCAGGAATTACACTATCAGGGTGCACGGCCAGGGGTGACGCCTCTAGGGGTCCTGTGCAGGTATTACATTATCAGGGGGCACGGCCAGGGGTAACGCCTCTAGGGGTCCTGTGCAGGTATTACATTATCAGGGGGCACAGCCAGGGGTAACGCCTCTAGGGGTCCTGTGCAGGTATTTCATTATCAGGGGGCACAGCCAGGGGTAACGCCTCTAGGGTTCCTGTGCATGTATTACATTATCAGGGGGCACAGCCAAGGGTAACGCCTCTAGGGGTCCTGTGCATGTATTACATTATCAGGGGGCACAGCCAGGGGTGACGCCTGTAGGGGTCCTGTGCATGCATTACATTATCAGGGGGCACAGCCATGGGTAACGCCTCTAGGGGTCCTGTGCATGTATTACATTATCAGGGGCAACAGCCAGGGGTAACACCTCTAGGGGTCCTGGCATGTTTTACATTATCAGGGGGCACAGCCAGGGGTACCGTCTCTAGGGGTCCTGTGCATGTATTACATTATCAGGGGGCACAGCCAGGGGTGATGCCTCTAGCGGTCCTGTGCAGGTATTACATTATCAGGGGGCACAGCCAGGGGTAACGCCTCTAGGGGTCTTGTGCAGGTATTACATTATCAGGGGGCACGGCCAGGGGTGACGCCTCTAGGGGTCCTGTGCAGTTATTACATTATCTGGGGCACAGCCAGGTGTACCGCCTCTAGGGGTCCTGTGCATGTATTATATAATCAGGGGGCACAGCCAGGGGTAATGCCTCTAGGGGTCCTGTGCATGTATTACATTATCAGGGGGCACAGCCAGGGGTAATGCCTCTAGGGGTCCTGTGCAGGTATTACATTATCAGGGGGCACAGCCAGAGGTAACGCCTCTAGGGGTCCTATGCATGTATTACATTATCAGGGGGCACAGCCAGGGGTAACGCCTCTAGGGTTCCTGTGCATGTATTACATTATCAGGGGGCACAGCCAGGGGTAACGCCTCTAGGGGTCCTGTGCAGGTATTACATTATCAGGGTGCACGGCCAGGGGTAACGCCTCTAGGGTTCCTGTGCATGTATTACATTATCAGGGGGCACAGCCAGGGGTAACGCCTCTAGGGGTCCTGTGCAGGAAAGACATTATCAGGGTGCACGGCCAGGGGTAATGCCTCTAGGGGTCCTGTGCAGGTATTACATTATCAGGGGGCACAGCCAGAGGTAACGCCTCTAGGGGTCCTGTGCATGTATTACATTATCAGGGGGCACAGCCAGTTGTAACGCCTCTAGGGGTCCTGTGCATGTATTTCATTATCAGGGGGCACAGCCAGGGGTAACGCCTCTCGGGTTCCTGGGCATGTATTACATTATCAGGGGGCACAGCAAGGGGTAACGCCTCTAGGGTTCCTGTGCATGTATTACATTATCAGGGGGCACAGCCAGGGGTAACGCCTCTAGGGGTCCTGTGCTAGTATTACATTATCAGGGGGCACAGCCAGGGGTAACGCCTCTAGGGGTCCTGTGCAAGTATTACATTATCAGGGGGCACAGCCATGGGTAACGCCTCTAGGGGTCCTGTGCATGTATTACATTATCAGGGGGCACAGCCAGGGGTCCTGTGCAGGTATTACATTATCATGGGCACAGCCAGGGGTGACGCCTCTAGGGGTCCTGTACATGTATTACATTATCAGGGGGCACAGCCTGGGATAACGCCTCTAGGGGTCCTGTGCATGTATTACATTATCAGAGGGTACAGCCAGGGGTGACACCTCCTAGGGGTCCTGTGCAGGTATTACATTATCAGGGGGCACAGCCAGGGGTGACGCCTCTAGGGGTCCTGTGCATGTATTACATTATCAAGGGGCACAGCCAGGGGTGACGCCTCTAGGGGTCCTGTGCAGGAATTACACTATCAGGGTGCACGGCCAGGGGTGACGCATCTAGGGGTCCTGTGCAGGTATTACATTATCAGGGGGCACGGCCAGGGGTAACGCCTCTAGGGGTCCTGTGCAGGTATTACATTATCAGGGGGCACGGCCAGGGGTAACGCTTCTAGGGGTCCTGTGCAGGTATTACATTATCAGGGGGCACAGCCAGGGGTGACGCCTCTAGGGGTCCTGTGCAGGTATTACATTATCAGGGGGCACAGCCAGAGGTAACGCCTCTAGGGGTCCTGTGCAGGTATTACATTATCAGGGGGCACAGCCAGGGGTAACGCCTCTAGGGGTCCTGTGCAGGTATTATATTATCAGGAGGCACAGCCAGGGGTAACGCCTCTAGGTGTCCCGTGCAGGTAGTACATTATCAGGGGGCACAGCCAGGGGTAACGCCTCTAGGGGTCCTGTGCAGGTATTATATTATCAGGGGGCACAGCCAGGGGTAACGCCTCTAGGGGTCCTGTGCATGTATTACATTATCAGGGGGCAAAGTCAGGGGTATCGCCTCTAGGGGTCCTGTGCATGTATTACATTATCAGGGGGCACAGTCAGGGGTATCACCTCTAGGGGTCCTGTGCATGTATTACATTATCAGGGGGCACAGCCAGGGGTAACGCCTCTAGGGGTCCTGTGCATGTATTACACTATCAGGGGGCACAGCCAGGGGTAACGCCTCTAGGGGTCCTGTGCAGGTATTACATTATCAGGGTGCACAGCCAGGGGTAACGCCTCTAGGGGTCCTGTGCAGGTATTACACTATCAGGGGGCACAGCCAGGGGTGACGCCTCTAGGGTTCCTGTGCAGGAATTACACTATCAGGGTGCACGGCGAGGGGTGACGCATCTAGGGGTCCTGTGCAGGTATTACATTATCAGGGGGCACGGCCAGGGGTAACGCCTCTAGGGGTCCTGTGCAGGTATTACATTATCAGGGGGCACGGCCAGGGGTAACGCTTCTAGGGGTCCTGTGCAGGTATTACATTATCAGGGGGCACAGCCAGGGGTAACGCCTCTAGGGGTCCTGTGCAGGTATTACATTATCAGGGGGCACAGCCAGAGGTAACGCCTCTAGGGGTCCGGTGCATGTATTACATTATCAGGGGGCACAGCCAGGGGTAACGCCTCTAGGGGTCCTGTGCATGTATTTCATTATCAGGGGGCACAGCCAGGGGTAACGCCTCTAGGGTTCCTGTGCATGTATTACATTATCTGGGGGCACAGCCAGGGGTAACGCCTCTAGGGTTCCTGTGCATGTATTACATTATCAGGGGGCACAGCCAGGGGTAACGCCTCTAGGGGTCCTGTGCAAGTATTACATTATCAGGGGGCATAGCCAGGGGTAACTCCTCTAGGGGTCCTGTGCATGCATTACATTATCAGGGGGCACAGCCAGGGGTCCTGTGCAGGTATTACATTATCAGGGGCACAGCCAGGGGTGACGCCTCTAGGGGTCCTGTGCATGTATTACATTATCAGGGGGCACAGCCAGGGGTAACGCCTCTAGGGGTCCTGTGCATGTATTAAATTATCAGGGGGTACAGCCAGGGGTGACACCTCCTAGGGGTCCTGTGCAGGTATTACATTATCAGGGGGCACAGCCAGGGGTGACGCCTCTAGGGGTCCTGTGCATGTATTACATTATCAGGAGGCACAGCCAGGGGTAACGCCTCTAGGGGTCCTGTGCAGGTATTACATTATCAGGGGGCACAGCCAGGGGTAACGCCTCTAGGGGTCCTGTGCATGTATTACACTATCAGGGGGCACAGCCAGGGGTAACGCCTCTAGGGGTCCTGTGCATGTATTACACTCTCAGGGGGCACAGCCAGGGGTAATGCCTCTAGGGGTCCTGTGCATGTACTACATTATCAGGGGGCACAGCCAGGGGTAACGCCTCTAAGGGTCCTGTGCATGTATTACACTATCAGGGGGCACAGCCAGGGGTAACGCCTCTAGGGGTCCTGTGCATGTATTACACTATCAGGGGGCACAGCCAGGGGTAACACCTCTAGGGGTTCTGTGCATGTATTACACTATCAGGGGGCACCGCCAGGGGTAACGCCTCTAGGGGTACTGTGCAGGTATTTCATTATCAGGGGGCACAGCCAGGGGTAACGCCTCTAGGGTTCCTGTGCATGTATTACATTATCAGGGGGCACAGCCAGGGGTGACGGCTCTAGGGGTCCTGTGCAGGTATTACATTTTCAGGGTGCACAGCCAGAGGTAACGCCTCTAGGGGTCCTGTGCAGGTATTACACAATCAGGGGGCACAGCCAGGGGTAACGCCTCTAGGGGTCCTGTGCAGGAATTACACTATCAGGGTGCACGGCCAGGGGTGACGCCTCTAGGGGTCCTGTGCAGGTATTACATTATCAGGGGGCACGGCCAGGGGTAACGCCTCTAGGGGTCCTGTGCAGGTATTACATTATCAGGGGGCACAGCCAGGGGTAACGCCTCTAGGGGTCCTGTGCAGGTATTTCATTATCAGGGGGCACAGCCAGGGGTAACGCCTCTAGGGTTCCTGTGCATGTATTACAGTATCAGGGGGCTCAGCCAAGGGTAACGCCTCTAGGGGTCCTGTGCATGTATTACATTATCAGGGGGCACAGCCAGGGGTGACGCCTCTAGGGGTCCTGTGCATGCATTACATTATCAGGGGGCACAGCCAGAGGTAACGCCTCTAGTGGTCCTGTGCATGTATTACATTATCAGGGGCAACAGCCAGGGGTAACACCTCTAGGGGTCCTGGCATGTTTTACATTATCAGGGGGCACAGCCAGGGGTACCGTCTCTAGGGGTCCTGTGCATGTATTACATTATCAGGGGGCACAGCCAGGGGTGATGCCTCTAGCGGTCCTGTGCAGGTATTACATTATCAGGGGGCACAGCCAGGGGTAACGCCTCTAGGGGTCTTGTGCAGGTATTACATTATCAGGGGGCACGGCCAGGGGTGACGCCTCTAGGGGTCCTGTGCAGTTATTACATTATCTGGGGCACAGCCAGGTGTACCGCCTCTAGGGGTCCTGTGCATGTATTATATAATCAGGGGGCACAGCCAGGGGTAATGCCTCTAGGGGTCCTGTGCATGTATTACATTATCAGGGGGCACAGCCAGGGGTAATGCCTCTAGGGGTCCTGTGCAGGTATTACATTATCAGGGGGCACAGCCAGAGGTAACGCCTCTAGGGGTCCTATGCATGTATTACATTATCAGGGGGCACAGCCAGGGGTAACGCCTCTAGGGTTCCTGTGCATGTATTACATTATCAGGGGGCACAGCCAGGGGTAACGCCTCTAGGGGTCCTGTGCAGGTATTACATTATCAGGGTGCACGGCCAGGGGTAACGCCTCTAGGGTTCCTGTGCATGTATTACATTATCAGGGGGCACAGCCAGGGGTAACGCCTCTAGGGGTCCTGTGCAGGAATGACATTATCAGGGTGCACGGCCAGGGGTGATGCCTCTAGGGGTCCTGTGCAGGTATTACATTATCAGGGGGCACGGCCAGGGGTAACACCTCTAGGGGTCCTGTGCAGGTATTACATTATCAGGGGGCACAGCCAGGGGTAATGCCTCTAGGGGTCCTGTGCAGGTATTACATTATCAGGGGGCACAGCCAGAGGTAACGCCTCTAGGGGTCCTGTGCATGTATTACATTATCAGGGGGCACAGCCAGTTGTAACGCCTCTAGGGGTCCTGTGCATGTATTTCATTATCAGGGGGCACAGCCAGGGGTAACGCCTCTCGGGTTCCTGGGCATGTATTACATTATCAGGGGGCACAGCAAGGGGTAACGCCTCTAGGGTTCCTGTGCATGTATTACATTATCAGGGGGCACAGCCAGGGGTAACGCCTCTAGGGGTCCTGTGCTAGTATTACATTATCAGGGGGCACAGCCAGGGGTAACGCCTCTAGGGGTCCTGTGCAAGTATTACATTATCAGGGGGCACAGCCATGGGTAACGCCTCTAGGGGTCCTGTGCATGTATTACATTATCAGGGGGCACAGCCAGGGGTCCTGTGCAGGTATTACATTATCATGGGCACAGCCAGGGGTGACGCCTCTAGGGGTCCTGTACATGTATTACATTATCAGGGGGCACAGCCTGGGATAACGCCTCTAGGGGTCCTGTGCATGTATTACATTATCAGAGGGTACAGCCAGGGGTGACACCTCCTAGGGGTCCTGTGCAGGTATTACATTATCAGGGGGCACAGCCAGGGGTGACGCCTCTAGGGGTCCTGTGCATGTATTACATTATCATGGGGCACAGCCAGGGGTGACGCCTCTAGGGGTCCTGTGCAGGAATTACACTATCAGGGTGCACGGCCAGGGTTGACGCATCTAGGGGTCCTGTGCAGGTATTACATTATCAGGGGGCACGGCCAGGGGTAACGCCTCTAGGGGTCCTGTGCAGGTATTACATTATCAGGGGGCACGGCCAGGGGTAACGCTTCTAGGGGTCCTGTGCAGGTATTACATTATCAGGGGGCACAGCCAGGGGTGACGCCTCTAGGGGTCCTGTGCAGGTATTACATTATCAGGGGGCACAGCCAGAGGTAACGCCTCTAGGGGTCCTGTGCAGGTATTATATTATCAGGAGGCACAGCCAGGGGTAACGCCTCTAGGTGTCCCGTGCAGGTAGTACATTATCAGGGGGCACAGCCAGGGGTAACGCCTCTAGGGGTCCTGTGCAGGTATTATATTATCAGGGGGCACAGCCAGGGGTAACGCCTCTAGGGGTCCTGTGCATGTATTACATTATCAGGGGGCACAGTCAGGGGTATCGCCTCTAGGGGTCCTGTGCATGTATTACATTATCAGGGGGCACAGTCAGGGGTATCGCCTCTAGGGGTCCTGTGCATGTATTACATTATCAGGGGGCACAGTCAGGGGTATCGCCTCTAGGGGTCCTGTGCATGTATTACATTATCAGGGGGCACAGCCAGGGGTAACGCCTCTAGGGGTCCTGTGCATGTATTACACTATCAGGGGGCACAGCCAGGGGTAATGCCTCTAGGGGTCCTGTGCAGGTATTACATTATCAGGGTGCACAGCCAGGGGTAACGCCTCTAGGGGTCCTGTGCAGGTATTACACTATCAGGGGGCACAGCCAGGGGTGACGCCTCTAGGGTTCCTGTGCAGGAATTACACTATCAGGGTGCACGGCGAGGGGTGACGCATCTAGGGGTCCTGTGCAGTTATTACATTATCAGGGGGCACGGCCAGGGGTAACGCCTCTAGGGGTCCTGTGCAGGTATTACATTATCAGGGGGCACGGCCAGGGGTAACGCTTCTAGGGGTCCTGTGCAGGTATTACATTATCAGGGGGCACAGCCAGGGGTAACGCCTCTAGGGGTCCTGTGCAGGTATTACATTATCAGGGGGCACAGCCAGAGGTAACGCCTCTAGGGGTCCGGTGCATGTATTACATTATCAGGGGGCACAGCCAGGGGTAACGCCTCTAGGGGTCCTGTGCATGTATTTCATTATCAGGGGGCACAGCCAGGGGTAACGCCTCTAGGGTTCCTGTGCATGTATTACATTATCTGGGGGCACAGCCAGGGGTAACGCCTCTAGGGTTCCTGTGCATGTATTACATTATCAGGGGGCACAGCCAGGGGTAACGCCTCTAGGGGTCCTGTGCAAGTATTACATTATCAGGGGGCACAGCCAGGGGTAACTCCTCTAGGGGTCCTGTGCATGCATAACATTATCAGGGGGCACAGCCAGGGGTCCTGTGCAGGTATTACATTATCAGGGGCACAGCCAGGGGTGACGCCTCTAGGGGTCCTGTGCATGTATTACATTATCAGGGGGCACAGCCAGGGGTAACGCCTCTAGGGGTCCTGTGCATGTATTAAATTATCAGGGGGTACAGCCAGGGGTGACACCTCCTAGGGGTCCTGTGCAGGTATTACATTATCAGGGGGCACAGCCAGGGGTGACACCTCTAGGGGTCCTGTACAAGTATTACATTATCAGGGGGCACAGCCAGGGGTAACACCTCTAGGGTTCCTGTGCATGTATTACACTATCAGGGGGCACAGCCAGGGGTGACGCCTCTAGGGGTCCTGTGCATGTATTACATTATCAGGAGGCACAGCCAGGGGTAACGCCTCTAGGGGTCCTGTGCAGGTATTACATTATCAGGGGGCACAGCCAGGGGTAACGCCTCTAGGGGTCCTGTGCATGTATTACACTATCAGGGGGCACAGCCAGGGGTAACTCCTCTAGGGGTCCTGTGCATGTATTACACTCTCAGGGGGCACAGCCAGGGGTAATGCCTCTAGGGGTCCTGTGCATGTACTACATTATCAGGGGGCACAGCCAGGGGTAACGCCTCTAGGGGTCCTGTGCATGTATTACACTATCAGGGGGCACAGCCAGGGGTAACGCCTCTAGGGGTCCTGTGCATGTATTACACTATCAGGGGGCACAGCCAGGGGTAACACCTCTAGGGGTTCTGTGCATGTATTACACTATCAGGGGGCACAGCCAGGGGTAACGCCTCTAGGGGTACTGTGCATGTATTACACTATCAGGGGGCACAGCCAGGGGTAACGCCTCTAGGGGTCCTGTGCTAGTATTACATTATCAGGGGGCACAGCTAGGGGTAACGCCTCTAGGGGTCCTGTGCATGCATTACATTATCAGGGGGCACAGCCATGGGTAACGCCTCTAGGGGTCCTGTGCATGTATTACATTATCAGGGGGCACAGCCAGGGTTCCTGTGCAGGTATAACATTATCAGGAGGCACAGCCAGGGGTAAGGCCTCTAGGGGTCCTGTGCTTGTATTACATTATCAGGGGGCACAGCCAGTCGTAACGCCTCTAGGGGTCCTGTGCAGGTATTACATTATCAGGGGGCACAGCCAGGGGTAACGCCTCTAGGGGTCCTGTACAAGTATTACATTATCAGGGGGCACTGCCAGGGGTAACGCCTCTAGGGGTCCTGTGCATGTATTACATTATCAGGGGGCACAGCCAGGGGTAACGCCTCTAGGGGTCCAGTGCATGTATTACATTATCAGGGGGCACAGCCAGGGGTAACGCCTCTAGGGGTCCTGTGCATGTACTACATTATCAGGGGGCACAGCCAGGGGTAACGCCTTTAGGGGTACTTTGCATGTATTACATTATCAGGGGGCACGGCCGGGTTGACGCCTCTAGGGCTCCTGTACAAGTATTACATTATCAGGGGGCACAGCCAGGGGTAACGCCTCTAGGGGTCCTGTGCATGTATTACATTATCAGGGGGCACAGCCAGGGGTAACGCCTCTAGGGGTCCTGTGCATGTACTACATTATCAGGGGGCACAGCCAGGGGTAACGCCTCTAGGGGTACTGTGCATGTATTACATTATCAGGGGGCACGGCCGGGTTGACGCCTCTAGGGCTCCTGTACAAGTGTTACATTATCAGGGGGCACTGCCAGGGGTAACGCCTCTAGGGGTCCTGTGCATGTATTACATTATCAGGGGGCACAGCCAGGGGTAATGCCTCTAGGGGTCCTGTGCATGTATTACATTATCAGGGGGCACAGCCAGGGGTAACGCCTCTAGGGGTCCTGTACAAGTATTAAATTGTCAGGGGGCACTGCCAGGGGAAACGCCTCTTGTTGTCCCGTGCAGGTAGTACATTATCAGGCGGCACAGCCAGGGTTAACGCCTCTAGGTGTCACGTGCAGGTAGAACATTATCAGGGGGCACAGCCAGGGGTAACGCCTCTAGGGGTCCTGTGCAGGTATTATATTATCAGGAGGCACAGCCAGGGGTAACGCCTCTAGGTGTCCCGTGCAGGTAGTACATTATCAGGGGGCACAGCCAGGGGTAACGCCTCTAGGGGTCCTGTGCAGGTATTATATTATCAGGGGGCACAGCCAGGGGTAATGCCTCTAGGGGTCCTGTGCATGTATTACATTTTCAGGGGGCACAGTCAGGGGTATCGCCTCTAGGGGTCCTGTGCATGTATTACATTATCAGGGGGCACAGTCAGGGGTATCGCCTCTAGGGGTCCTGTGCATGTATTACATTATCAGGCAGTACAGCCAGCGGTAACGCCTCTAGGGGTCCTGTGCATGTATTACACTATCAGGGGGCACAGCCAGGGGTAACGCCTCTAGGGCTCCTGTACATGTATTACATTATCAGGGGGCACAGCCAGGGGTAACGCCTCTAGGGATCCTGTGCATGTATTACATTATCAGGGGGCATGACCAGGGGTAACGCCTCTAGGGGTCCTGTGCAGGTATTACATTATCACCTGGCATCGCCAGGGGTGACGCCTCTAGGGGTCCTGTGCATGTATTACATTATCAGGGGGCACGGCCAGGGGTAACGCCTCTAGGGGTCCTTTGCATGTATTACATTATCAGGGGCACAGCCAGGGGAAATGCCTCTAGGGGTCCTGTGCAGGTATTATATTATCAGTGGGCACAGCCAGGGGTGACGCCTCTAGGGGTCCTGTGCATGTATTACATTATCAGGGGGCACAGCCAGGGGTGACGCCTCTAGGGGTCCTGTGCATGTATTACATTATCAGGGGGTACAGCCAGGGGTAACGCCTTTAGGGGTCCTGTGCATGTATTACATTATCAGGGGGCACGGCCAGGGGTAACGCCTCTAGGGGTCCTTTGCAGGTATTACATTATCAGGGGGCACAGCCAGGGGTAATGCCTCTAGGGGTCCTGTGCAGGTATTACATTATCAGTGGGCACAGCCAGGGGTGACGCCTCTAGGGGTCCTGTGCATGTATTACATTATCAGGGGGCACAGCCAGGGGTAACGCCTCTAGGGGTCCTGTGCATGTATTACATTATCAGGGGGCACAGCCAGGGGTAACGCCTCTAGGGTTCCTGTGCAGGTATTACATTATCAGGGGCACAGCCAGGGGTAACGCCTCTAGGGGTCCTGTGCATGTATTACATTATCAGGGGGCACAGCCAGGGGTAACGCCTCTAGGGGTCCTGTGCAGGTATTACATTATCAGGGGGCACAGCCAGGGGTAACGCCTCTAGGGTTCTTTTGCAGGTATTACATTTTCAGGTGGCACAGCCAGGGGTAACGCCTCTAGGGGTCCTGTGCAGGTATTACATTATCAGGGGGCACAGCCAGGGGTAACGCCTCTAGGGTTCCTGTGCATGTATTACACTATCAGGGGGCACAGCCAGGGGTAATGCCTCTAGGGGTCCTGTGCATGTATTACATTATCATGGGGCACAGCCAGGGGTAACGCCTCTAGGGGTCCTGTGCAGTTATTACATTATCAGGGGGCACAGCCAGGGGTAACGCCTCTAGGGGTCCTGTGCATGTATTACACTATCAGGGGGCACGGCCAGGGGTAACGCCTCTAGGGGTCCTGTGCAGGTATTACATTATCAGGGGGCACAGCCAGGGGTAACGCCTCTAGGGGTCCTGTGCAGGTATTACATTATCAGGGGGCACAGCCAGGGGTAACGCCTCTAGGGGTCCTGTGCAGGTATTACATTATTAGGGGGCACTGCCAGGGGTAACGCCTCTAGGGGTCCTGTGCAGGTATTACATTATCAGGGGGCACAGCTAGGGGTAACGCCTCTAGGGGTCCTGTGCAGGTATTACCTTATCAGGGGGCACAGCCAGGGGTGACGCCTCTAGGGGTCCTGTGCATGTATTACCTTATCAGGGGGCACAGCCAGGGGTAACGCCTCAAGGGGTCCTGTGCAGGTAGTACATTATCAGGGGGCACAGCCAGGGGTAACGCCTCTAGGGATCCTGTGCAGGTATTATATTATCAGGGGGCACAGCCAGGGGTGACGCCTCTAGGGGTCCTGTGCATGTATTACATTATCAGGGGGCACAGTCAAGGGTATCGCCTCTAGGGGTCCAGTGCATGTATTACATTATCAGGGGGCACAGCCAGGGGTAACGCCTCTAAGGGTCCTGTGCATGTATTACACTATCAGGGGGCACAGCCAGGGGTAACGCCTCTAGGGGTCCAGTGCATGTATTACATTATCAGGGGGCACAGCCAGGGGTAACGCCTCTAGGGATCCTGTGCATGTATTACATTATCAGGGGGCACGTCCAGGGGTAACGCCTCTAGGGGTCCTGTGCAGGTATTACATTATCACCTGGCACGGCGAGGGGTGACGCCTCTAGGGGTCCTGTGCATGTATTACATTATCAGGGGGCACGGCCAGGGGTAACGCCTCTAGGGGTCCTTTGCAGGTATTACATTATCAGGGGGCACAGCCAGGGGTAACGCCTCTAGGGGTCCTGTGCAGGTATTATATTATCAGTGGGCACAGCCAGGGGTGACGCCTCTAGGGGTCCTGTGCAGGTATTACACTATCAGGGGGCACAGCCAGGGGTGACGCCTCTAGGGGTCCTGTGCATGTATTACATTATCAGGGGGCACGGCCAGGGGTAACGCCTCTAGGGGTCTTTTGCAGGTATTACATTATCAGGGGGCACAGCCAGGGGTAACGCCTCTAGGGGTCCTGTGCAGGTATTATATTATCAGTGGGCACAGCCAGGGGTGACGTCTCTAGGGGTCCTGTGCAGGTATTACATTATCAGGGGGCACAGCCAGGGGTAACGCCTCTAGGGGTCCTGTGCATGTATTACATTATCAGGGGGCACAGCCAGGGGTAACGCCTCTAGGGTTCCTGTGCAGGTATTACATTATCAGGGGCACAGCCAGGGGTAACGCCTCTAGGGTTCCTGTGCAGGTATTACATTATCATGGGGCACAGCCAGGGGTAACGCCTCTAGGGGTCCTGTGCAGTTATTACATTATCAGGGGGCACAGCCAGGGGTAACGCCTCTAGGGGTCCTGTGCATGTATTACACTATCAGGGGGCACGGCCAGGGGTAACGCCTCTAGGGGTCCTGTGCAGGTATTACATTATCAGGGGGCACAGCCAGGGGTAACGCCTCTAGGGGTCCTGTGCAGGTATTACATTATCAGGGGGCACAGCCAGGGGTAACGCCTCTAGGGGTCCTGTGCAGGTATTACATTATTAGGGGGCACTGCCAGGGGTAACGCCTCTAGGGGTCCTGTGCAGGTATTACATTATCAGGGGGCACAGCTAGGGGTAACGCCTCTAGGGGTCCTGTGCAGGTATTACCTTATCAGGGGGCACAGCCAGGGGTGACGCCTCTAGGGGTCCTGTGCATGTATTACCTTATCAGGGGGCACAGCCAGGGGTAACGCCTCAAGGGGTCCTGTGCAGGTAGTACATTATCAGGGGGCACAGCCAGGGGTAACGCCTCTAGGGATCCTGTGCAGGTATTATATTATCAGGGGGCACAGCCAGGGGTGACGCCTCTAGGGGTCCTGTGCATGTATTACATTATCAGGGGGCACAGTCAAGGGTATCGCCTCTAGGGGTCCAGTGCATGTATTACATTATCAGGGGGCACAGCCAGGGGTAACGCCTCTAGGGGTCCAGTGCATGTATTACATTATCAGGGGGCACAGCCAGGGGTAACGCCTCTAGGGATCCTGTGCATGTATTACATTATCAGGGGGCACGTCCAGGGGTAACGCCTCTAGGGGTCCTGTGCAGGTATTACATTATCACCTGGCACGGCGAGGGGTGACGCCTCTAGGGGTCCTGTGCATGTATTACATTATCAGGGGGCACGGCCAGGGGTAACGCCTCTAGGGGTCCTTTGCAGGTATTACATTATCAGGGGGCACAGCCAGGGGTAACGCCTCTAGGGGTCCTGTGCAGGTATTATATTATCAGTGGGCACAGCCAGGGGTGACGCCTCTAGGGGTCCTGTGCAGGTATTACACTATCAGGGGGCACAGCCAGGGGTGACGCCTCTAGGGGTCCTGTGCATGTATTACATTATCAGGGGGCACGGCCAGGGGTAACGCCTCTAGGGGTCTTTTGCAGGTATTACATTATCAGGGGGCACAGCCAGGGGTAACGCCTCTAGGGGTCCTGTGCAGGTATTATATTATCAGTGGGCACAGCCAGGGGTGACGTCTCTAGGGGTCCTGTGCAGGTATTACATTATCAGGGGGCACAGCCAGGGGTAACGCCTCTAGGGGTCCTGTGCATGTATTACATTATCAGGGGGCACAGCCAGGGGTAACGCCTCTAGGGTTCCTGTGCAGGTATTACATTATCAGGGGCACAGCCAGGGGTAACGCCTCTAGGGTTCCTGTGCAGGTATTACATTATCAGGGGGCACAGCCAGGGGTAACGCCTCTAGGGGTCCTGTGCAGGTATTACATTATCAGGGGGCACAGCCAGGGGTAACGCCTCTAGGGGTCCTGTGCAGGTATTACATTATCAGGGGGCACAGCCAGTGGTAACGCCTCTAGGGGTCCTGTGCAGGTATTACTTTATCAGGGGGCACAGCCAGGGGTAACGCCTCTAGGGGTCCTGTGCAGTTATTACATTATCAGGGGGCACGGCCTGGGGTGACGCCTCTAGGGGTCCTGTGCAGGTATTATATTATCAGTGGGCACAGCCAGGGGTGACGCCTCTAGGGGTCCTGTGCATGTATAACATTATCAGGGGGCACTGCCATGGGTAACGCCTCTAGGGGTCCTGTGCATGTATTACATTATCAGGGGGCACAGCCAGGGGTGACGCCTCTAGGGGTCCTGTGCATGTATTACATTATCAGGGGGTACAGCCAGGGGTAACGCCTCTAGGGGTCCTGTGCATGTATTACCTTATCAGGGGGCACAGCCAGGGGTAACGCCTCTAGGGGTCCTGTGCAGGTGTTACATTGTCAGGGGGCACATCCAGGGGTAACGCCTCTAGGGGTCCTGTGCATGTATTACATTATCAGGGGGCACAGCCAGGGGTGACGCCTCTAGGGGTCCTGTGCATGTATTACATTATCAGGGGGCACAGCCAGGGGTAACGCCTCTAGGGGTCCTGTGCATGTATTACACTATCAGGGGGCACATCCAGGGGTAATGCCTCTAGGGGTCCTGTGCAGGTATTATATTATCAGTGGGCACAGCCAGGGGTGACGCTTCTAGGGGTCCTGTGCATGTATTACATTATCAGGGGGCACAGCCAGGGGTGACGCCTCTAGGGGTCCTGTGCATGTATTACATTATCAGGGGGCACAGCCAGGGGTAACGCCTCTAGGGTTCCTGTGCAGGTATTACATTATCAGGGGCACAGCCAGGGGTAACGCCTCTAGGGGTCCTGTGCATGTATTACACTATCAGGGGGCACAGCCAGGGGTAACGCCTCTAGGGGTCCTGTGCATGTATTACATTATCATGGGGCACAGCCAGGGGTAACGCCTCTAGGGGTCCTGTGCAGTTATTACATTATCAGGGGGCACAGCCAGGGGTAACGCCTCTAGGGGTCCTGTGCATGTATTACACTATCAGGGGGCACAGCCAGGGGTAACGCCTCTAGGGGTCCTGTGCAGGTATTACATTATCAGGGGGCACAGCCAGGGGTAACGCCTCTAGGGGTCCTGTGCAGGTATTACATTATCAGGGGGCACAGCCAGGGGTAACGCCTCTAGGGGTCCTGTGCAGGTATTACATTATCAGGGGGCACTGCCAGGGGTAACGCCTCTAGGGGTCCTGTGCAGGTATTACATTATCAGGGGGCACAGCTAGGGGTAACGCCTCTAGGGGTCCTGTGCAGGTATTACCTTATCAGGGGGCACAGCCAGGGGTGACGCCTCTAGGGGTCCTGTGCATGTATTACCTTATCAGGGGGCACAGCCAGGGGTAACGCCTCAAGGGGTCCTGTGCAGGTAGTACATTATCAGGGGGCACAGCCAGGGGTAACGCCTCTAGGGATCCTGTGCAGGTATTATATTATCAGGGGGCACAGCCAGGGGTGACGCCTCTAGGGGTCCTGTGCATGTATTACATTATCAGGGGGCACAGTCAAGGGTATCGCCTCTAGGGGTCCAGTGCATGTATTACATTATCAGGGGGCACAGCCAGGGGTAACGCCTCTAAGGGTCCTGTGCATGTATTACACTATCAGAGGGCACAGCCAGGGGTAACGCCTCTAGGGGTCCAGTGCATGTATTACATTATCAGGGGGCACAGCCAGGGGTAACGCCTCTAGGGATCCTGTGCATGTATTACATTATCAGGGGGCACGTCCAGGGGTAACGCCTCTAGGGGTCCTGTGCAGGTATTACATTATCACCTGGCACGGCGAGGGGTGACGCCTCTAGGGGTCCTGTGCATGTATTACATTATCAGGGGGCACGGCCAGGGGTAACGCCTCTAGGGGTCCTTTGCAGGTATTACATTATCAGGGGGCACAGCCAGGGGTAACGCCTCTAGGGGTCCTGTGCAGGTATTATATTATCAGTGGGCACAGCCAGGGGTGACGCCTCTAGGGGTCCTGTGCAGGTATTACACTATCAGGGGGCACAGCCAGGGGTGACGCCTCTAGGGGTCCTGTGCATGTATTACATTATCAGGGGGCACGGCCAGGGGTAACGCCTCTAGGGGTCTTTTGCAGGTATTACATTATCAGGGGGCACAGCCAGGGGTAACGCCTCTAGGGGTCCTGTGCAGGTATTATATTATCAGTGGGCACAGCCAGGGGTGACGTCTCTAGGGGTCCTGTGCATATATTACATTATCAGGGGGCACAGCCAGGGGTAACGCCTCTAGGGGTCCTGTGCATGTATTACATTATCAGGGGGCACAGCCAGGGGTAACGCCTCTAGGGTTCCTGTGCAGGTATTACATTATCAGGGGCACAGCCAGGGGTAACGCCTCTAGGGTTCCTGTGCAGGTATTACATTATCAGGGGGCACAGCCAGGGGTAACGCCTCTAGGGGTCCTGTGCAGGTATTACATTATCAGGGGGCACAGCCAGGGGTAACGCCTCTAGGGGTCCTGTGCAGGTATTACATTATCAGGGGGCACAGCCAGTGGTAACGCCTCTAGGGGTCCTGTGCAGGTATTACTTTATCAGGGGGCACAGCCAGGGGTAACGCCTCTAGGGGTCCTGTGCAGTTATTACATTATCAGGGGGCACGGCCTGGGGTGACGCCTCTAGGGGTCCTGTGCAGGTATTATATTATCAGTGGGCACAGCCAGGGGTGACGCCTCTAGGGGTCCTGTGCATGTATTACATTATCAGGGGGCACTGCCATGGGTAACGCCTCTAGGGGTCCTGTGCATGTATTACATTATCAGGGGGCACAGCCAGGGGTGACGCCTCTAGGGGTCCTGTGCATGTATTACATTATCAGGGGGTACAGCCAGGGGTAACGCCTCTAGGGGTCCTGTGCATGTATTACCTTATCAGGGGGCACAGCCAGGGGTAACGCCTCTAGGGGTCCTGTGCAGGTGTTACATTGTCAGGGGGCACATCCAGGGGTAACGCCTCTAGGGGTCCTGTGCAGGTATTACATTATCAGGGGGCACAGCCAGGGGTGACGCCTCTAGGGGTCCTGTGCATGTATTACATTATCAGGGGGCACAGCCAGGGGTAACGCCTCTAGGGGTCCTGTGCATGTATTACACTATCAGGGGGCACATCCAGGGGTAATGCCTCTAGGGGTCCTGTGCAGGTATTATATTATCAGTGGGCACAGCCAGGGGTGACGCTTCTAGGGGTCCTGTGCATGTATTACATTATCAGGGGGCACAGCCAGGGGTGACGCCTCTAGGGGTCCTGTGCATGTATTACATTATCAGGGGGCACAGCCAGGGGTAACGCCTCTAGGGTTCCTGTGCAGGTATTACATTATCAGGGGCACAGCCAGGGGTAACGCCTCTAGGGTTCCTGTGCAGGTATTACATTATCAGGGGCACAGCCAGGGGTAACGCCTCTAGGGTTCCTGTGCAGGTATTACATTATCAGGGGGCACAGCCAGGGGTAACGCCTCTAGGGGTCCTGTGCAGGTATTACATTATCAGGGGGCACAGCCAGGGGTAACGCCTCTAGGGGTCCTGTGCAGGTATTACATTATCAGGGGGCACAGCCAGTGGTAACGCCTCTAGGGGTCCTGTGCAGGTATTACTTTATCAGGGGGCACAGCCAGGGGTAACGCCTCTAGGGGTCCTGTGCAGTTATTACATTATCAGGGGGCACGGCCTGGGGTGACGCCTCTAGGGGTCCTGTGCAGGTATTATATTATCAGTGGGCACAGCCAGGGGTGACGCCTCTAGGGGTCCTGTGCATGTATTACATTATCAGGGGGCACTGCCATGGGTAACGCCTCTAGGGGTCCTGTGCATGTATTACATTATCAGGGGGCACAGCCAGGGGTGACGCCTCTAGGGGTCCTGTGCATGTATTACATTATCAGGGGGTACAGCCAGGGGTAACGCCTCTAGGGGTCCTGTGCATGTATTACCTTATCAGGGGGCACAGCCAGGGGTAACGCCTCTAGGGGTCCTGTGCAGGTGTTACATTGTCAGGGGGCACATCCAGGGGTAACGCCTCTAGGGGTCCTGTGCAGGTATTACATTATCAGGGGGCACAGCCAGGGGTGACGCCTCTAGGGGTCCTGTGCATGTATTACATTATCAGGGGGCACAGCCAGGGGTAACGCCTCTAGGGGTCCTGTGCATGTATTACACTATCAGGGGGCACATCCAGGGGTAATGCCTCTAGGGGTCCTGTGCAGGTATTATATTATCAGTGGGCACAGCCAGGGGTGACGCTTCTAGGGGTCCTGTGCATGTATTACATTATCAGGGGGCACAGCCAGGGGTGACGCCTCTAGGGGTCCTGTGCATGTATTACATTATCAGGGGGCACAGCCAGGGGTAACGCCTCTAGGGTTCCTGTGCAGGTATTACATTATCAGGGGCACAGCCAGGGGTAACGCCTCTAGGGGTCCTGTGCATGTATTACATTATCAGGGGGCACAGCCAGGGGTAACGCCTCTAGGGGTCCTGTGCATGTATTACACTATCAGGGGGCACATCCAGGGGTAATGCCTCTAGGGGTCCTGTGCAGGTATTATATTATCAGTGGGCACAGCCAGGGGTGACGCTTCTAGGGGTCCTGTGCATGTATTACATTATCAGGGGGCACAGCCAGGGGTGACGCCTCTAGGGGTCCTGTGCATGTATTACATTATCAGGGGGCACAGCCAGGGGTAACGCCTCTAGGGTTCCTGTGCAGGTATTACATTATCAGGGGCACAGCCAGGGGTAACGCCTCTAGGGGTCCTGTGCATGTATTACATTATCAGGGGGCACAGCCAGGGGTAATGCCTCTAGGGTTCCTTTGCAGGTATTACATTTTCAGGGGGCACAGCCAGGGGTAACGCCTCTAGGGGTCCTGTGCAGGTATTACATTATCAGGGGGCACAGCCAGGGGTAACGCCTCTAGGGGTCCTGTGCAGGTATTACATTATCAGGGGGCACAGCCAGGGGTAACACCTCTAGGGGTCCTGTGCAGGTATTACATTATCAGGGGGCACAGCCAGGGGTAACGCCTCTAGGGGTCCTGTGCAGGTATTACATTATGAGGGGGCACAGCCAGGGGTAACGCCTCTAGGGGTCCTGTGCAGGTATTACATTATCAGGGGGCACAGCTAGGGGTAACGCCTCTAGGGGTCCTGTGCAGATATTACCTTATCAGGGGGCACAGCCAGGGGTGACGCCTCTAGGGGTCCTGTGCATGTATTACCTTATCAGGGGGCACAGCCAGGGGTAACGCCTCAAGGGGTCCTGTGCAGGTAGTACATTATCAGGGGGCACAGCCAGGAGTAACGCCTCTAGGGGTCCTGTGCATGTATTACATTATGAGGGGGCACAGTCAGGGGTATCGCCTCTAGGGGTCCAGTGCATGTATTACATTATCAGGGGGCACAGCCAGGGCTAACGCCTCTAGGGGTCCTGTGCATGTATTACACTATCAGGGGGCACAGCCAGGGGTAACGCCTCTAGGGGTCCTGTACATGTATTACATTATCAGGGGGCACAGCCAGGGGTAACGCCTCTAGGGATCCTGTGCATGTATTACATTATCAGGGGGCACGACCAGTGGTAACGCCTCTAGGGGTCCTGTGTAGGTATTACATTATCACCTGGCACGGCGAGGGGTGACGCCTCTAGGGGTCCTGTGCATGTATTACATTATCAGGGGGCACGGCCAGGGGTAACGCCTCTAGGGGTCCTTTGCAGGTATTACATTATCAGGGGGCACAGCCAGGGGTAACGCCTCTAGGGGTCCAGTGCAGGTATTATATTATCAGTGGGCACAGCCAGGGGTGACGCCTCTAGGGGTCCTGTGCATGTATTACATTATCAGGGGGCACAGCCAGGGGTGACGCCTCTAGGGGTCCTTTGCATGTATTACATTATCAGCGGGTACAGCCAGGGGTAACGCCTCTAGGGGTCCTGTGCATGTATTACATTATCAGGGGGCACAGCCAGGGGTAACGCCTCTAGGGTTCCTGTGCAGGTATTACATTATCAGGGGCACAGCCAGGGGTAACGCCTCTAGGGTTCCTTTGCAGGTATTACATTTTCAGGGGGCACAGCCAGGGGTAACGCCTCTAGGGGTCCTGTGCAGGTATTACATTATCAGGGGGCACAGCCAGGGGTAACGCCTCTAGGGTTCCTGTGCAGGTATTACATTATCAGGGGCACAGCCAGTGGTAACGCCTCTAGGGTTCCTTTGCAGGTATTACATTTTCAGTGGGCACAGCCAGGGGTAACGCCTCTAGGGGTCCTGTGCAGGTAGTACATTATCAGGGGGCACAGCCAGGGGTAACGCCTCTAGGGGTCCTGTGCAGGTATTACATTATCAGGAGGCACAGCCAGGGGTAACGCCTCTAAGTGTCCCGTGCAGGTAGTACATTATCAGGGGGCACGGCCAGGGGTAACGCCTCTAGGGGTCCTGTGCAGGTATTATATTATAAGGGGGCACAGCCAGGGGTAATGCCTCTAGGGGTCCTGTGCATGTATTACATTATCAGGGGGCATAGTCAGGGGTATCGCCTCTAGGGGTCCTGTGCATGTATTACATTATCAGGGGGCACAGTCAGGGGTATCGCCTCTAGGGGTCCTGTGCATGTATTACATTATCAGGGGGCACAGCCAGGTGTAACGCCTCTAGGGGTCCTGTGCATGTATTACACTATCAGGGGGCACAGCCAGGGGTAATGCCTCTAGGGGTCCTGTACATGTATTACATTATCAGGGGGCACAGCCAGGGGTAACGCCTCTAGGGATCCTGTGCATGTATTACATTATCAGGGGGCACGACCAGGGGTAACGCCTCTAGGGGTCCTGTGCAGGTATTACATTATCACCTGGCATCGCCAGGGGTGACGCCTCTAGGGGTCCTGTGCATGTATTACATTATCAGGGGGTACAGCCAGGGGTAACGCCTCTAGGGGTCCTGTGCATGTATTACATTATCAGGGGGCACGGCCAGGGGTAACGCCTCTAGGGGTCCTTTGCAGGTATTACATTATCAGGTGGCACAGCCAGGGGTAATGCCTCTAGGGGTCCTGTGCAGGTATTACATTATCAGTGGGCACAGCCAGGGGTGACGCCTCTAGGGGTCCTGTGCATGTATTACATTATCAGGGGGCACAGCCAGGGGTAACGCCTCTAGGGGTCCTGTGCATGTATTACATTATCAGGGGGCACAGCCAGGGGTAACGCCTCTAGGGTTCCTGTGCAGGTATTACATTATCAGGGGCACAGCCAGGGGTAATGCCTCTAGGGGTCCTGTGCATGTATTACATTATCAGGGGGCACAGCCAGGGGTAACGCCTCTAGGGGTCCTGTGCAGGTATTACATTATCAGGGGGCACAGCCAGGGGTAACGCCTCTAGGGTTCTTTTGCAGGTATTACATTTTCAGGTGGCACAGCCAGGGGTAACGCCTCTAGGGGTCCTGTGCAGGTATTACATTATCAGGGGGCACAGCCAGGGGTAACGCCTCTAGGGGTCCTGTGCATGTATTACACTATCAGGGGGCACAGCCAGGGGTAACGCCTCTAGGGGTCCTGTGCATGTATTACATTATCAGGGGGCACAGCCAGGGGTAACGCCTCTAGGGGTCCTGTGCAGTTATTACATTATCAGGGGGCACAGCCAGGGGTAACGCCTCTAGGGGTCTTGTGCATGTATTACACTATCAGGGGGCATGGCCAGGGGTAACGCCTCTAGGGGTCCTGTGCAGGTATTACATTATCAGGGGGCACAGCCAGGGGTAACGCCTCTAGGGGTCCTGTGCAGGTATTACATTATCAGGGGGCACAGCCAGGGGTAACGCCTCTAGGGGTCCTGTGCAGGTATTACATTATCAGGGGGCACTGCCAGGGGTAACGCCTCTAGGGGTCCTGTGCAGGTATTACATTATCAGGGGGCACAGCTAGGGGTAACGCCTCTAGGGGTCCTGTGCAGGTATTACCTTATCAGGCGGCACAGCCAGGGGTGACGCCTCTAGGGGTCCTGTGCATGTATTACCTTATCAGGGGGCACAGCCAGGGGTAACGCCTCAAGGGGTCCTGTGCAGGTAGTACATTATCAGGGGGCACAGCCAGGGGTAACGCCTCTAGGGATCCTGTGCAGGTATTATATTATCAGGGGGCACAGCCAGGGGTGACGCCTCTAGGGGTCCTGTGCATGTATTACATTATCAGGGGGCACAGTCAAGGGTATCGCCTCTAGGGGTCCAGTGCATTTATTACATTATCAGGGGGCACAGCCAGGGGTATCGCCTCTAAGGGTCCTGTGCATGTATTACACTATCAGGGGGCACAGCCAGGGGTAACGCCTCTAAGGGTCCTGTGCATGTATTACACTATCAGGGGGCACAGCCAGGGGTAACGCCTCTAGGGGTCCTGTGCATGTATTACATTATCAGGGGGCACGTCCAGGGGTAACGCCTCTAGGGGTCCTGTGCAGTTATTACATTATCAGGGGGCACAGCCAGGGGTAACGCCTCTAGGGGTCCTGTGCATGTATTACACTATCAGGGGGCATGGCCAGGGGTAACGCCTCTAGGGGTCCTGTGCAGGTATTACATTATCAGGGGGCACAGCCAGGGGTAACGCCTCTAGGGGTCCTGTGCAGGCATTACATTATCAGGGGGCACAGCCAGGGGTAACGCCTCTAGGGGTCCTGTGCAGGTATTACATTATCAGGGGGCACTGCCAGGGGTAACGCCTCTAGGGGTCCTGTGCAGGTATTACATTATCAGGGGGCACAGCTAGGGGTAACGCCTCTAGGGGTCCTGTGCAGGTATTACCTTATCAGGCGGCACAGCCAGGGGTGACGCCTCTAGGGTTCCTGTGCAGGTATTACATTATCAGGGGCACAGCCAGGGGTAATGCCTCTAGGGTTCCTGTGCAGGTATTACATTATCAGGGGCACAGCCAGGGGTAACGCCTCTAGGGTTCCTGTGCAGGTATTACATTATCAGGGGGCACAGCCAGGGGTAACGCCTCTAGGGGTCCTGTGCAGGTATTACATTATCAGGGGGCACAGCCAGGGGTAACGCCTCTAGGGGTCCTGTGCAGGTATTACATTATCAGGGGGCACAGCCAGTGGTAACGCCTCTAGGGGTCCTGTGCAGGTATTACTTTATCAGGGGGCACAGCCAGGGGTAACGCCTCTAGGGGTCCTGTGCAGTTATTACATTATCAGGGGGCACGGCCTGGGGTGACGCCTCTAGGGGTCCTGTGCAGGTATTATATTATCAGTGGGCACAGCCAGGGGTGACGCCTCTAGGGGTCCTGTGCATGTATTACATTATCAGGGGGCACTGCCATGGGTAACGCCTCTAGGGGTCCTGTGCATGTATTACATTATCAGGGGGCACAGCCAGGGGTGACGCCTCTAGGGGTCCTGTGCATGTATTACATTATCAGGGGGTACAGCCAGGGGTAACGCCTCTAGGGGTCCTGTGCATGTATTACCTTATCAGGGGGCACAGCCAGGGGTAACGCCTCTAGGGGTCCTGTGCAGGTGTTACATTGTCAGGGGGCACATCCAGGGGTAACGCCTCTAGGGGTCCTGTGCAGGTATTACATTATCAGGGGGCACAGCCAGGGGTGACGCCTCTAGGGGTCCTGTGCATGTATTACATTATCAGGGGGCACAGCCAGGGGTAACGCCTCTAGGGGTCCTGTGCATGTATTACACTATCAGGGGGCACATCCAGGGGTAATGCCTCTAGGGGTCCTGTGCAGGTATTATATTATCAGTGGGCACAGCCAGGGGTGACGCTTCTAGGGGTCCTGTGCATGTATTACATTATCAGGGGGCACAGCCAGGGGTGACGCCTCTAGGGGTCCTGTGCATGTATTACATTATCAGGGGGCACAGCCAGGGGTAACGCCTCTAGGGTTCCTGTGCAGGTATTACATTATCAGGGGCACAGCCAGGGGTAACGCCTCTAGGGGTCCTGTGCATGTATTACATTATCAGGGGGCACAGCCAGGGGTAACGCCTCTAGGGGTCCTGTGCATGTATTACACTATCAGGGGGCACATCCAGGGGTAATGCCTCTAGGGGTCCTGTGCAGGTATTATATTATCAGTGGGCACAGCCAGGGGTGACGCTTCTAGGGGTCCTGTGCATGTATTACATTATCAGGGGGCACAGCCAGGGGTGACGCCTCTAGGGGTCCTGTGCATGTATTACATTATCAGGGGGCACAGCCAGGGGTAACGCCTCTAGGGTTCCTGTGCAGGTATTACATTATCAGGGGCACAGCCAGGGGTAACGCCTCTAGGGGTCCTGTGCATGTATTACATTATCAGGGGGCACAGCCAGGGGTAATGCCTCTAGGGTTCCTTTGCAGGTATTACATTTTCAGGGGGCACAGCCAGGGGTAACGCCTCTAGGGGTCCTGTGCAGGTATTACATTATCAGGGGGCACAGCCAGGGGTAACGCCTCTAGGGGTCCTGTGCAGGTATTACATTATCAGGGGGCACAGCCAGGGGTAACGCCTCTAGGGGTCCTGTGCAGGTATTACATTATCAGGGGGCACAGCCAGGGGTAACGCCTCTAGGGGTCCTGTGCAGGTATTACATTATGAGGGGGCACAGCCAGGGGTAACGCCTCTAGGGGTCCTGTGCAGGTATTACATTATCAGGGGGCACAGCTAGGGGTAACGCCTCTAGGGGTCCTGTGCAGATATTACCTTATCAGGGGGCACAGCCAGGGGTGACGCCTCTAGGGGTCCTGTGCATGTATTACCTTATCAGGGGGCACAGCCAGGGGTAACGCCTCAAGGGGTCCTGTGCAGGTAGTACATTATCAGGGGGCACAGCCAGGAGTAACGCCTCTAGGGGTCCTGTGCATGTATTACATTATGAGGGGGCACAGTCAGGGGTATCGCCTCTAGGGGTCCAGTGCATGTATTACATTATCAGGGGGCACAGCCAGGGCTAACGCCTCTAGGGGTCCTGTGCATGTATTACACTATCAGGGGGCACAGCCAGGGGTAACGCCTCTAGGGGTCCTGTACATGTATTACATTATCAGGGGGCACAGCCAGGGGTAACGCCTCTAGGGATCCTGTGCATGTATTACATTATCAGGGGGCACGACCAGTGGTAACGCCTCTAGGGGTCCTGTGTAGGTATTACATTATCACCTGGCACGGCGAGGGGTGACGCCTCTAGGGGTCCTGTGCATGTATTACATTATCAGGGGGCACGGCCAGGGGTAACGCCTCTAGGGGTCCTTTGCAGGTATTACATTATCAGGGGGCACAGCCAGGGGTAACGCCTCTAGGGGTCCAGTGCAGGTATTATATTATCAGTGGGCACAGCCAGGGGTGACGCCTCTAGGGGTCCTGTGCATGTATTACATTATCAGGGGGCACAGCCAGGGGTGACGCCTCTAGGGGTCCTTTGCATGTATTACATTATCAGCGGGTACAGCCAGGGGTAACGCCTCTAGGGGTCCTGTGCATGTATTACATTATCAGGGGGCACAGCCAGGGGTAACGCCTCTAGGGTTCCTGTGCAGGTATTACATTATCAGGGGCACAGCCAGGGGTAACGCCTCTAGGGTTCCTTTGCAGGTATTACATTTTCAGGGGGCACAGCCAGGGGTAACGCCTCTAGGGGTCCTGTGCAGGTATTACATTATCAGGGGGCACAGCCAGGGGTAACGCCTCTAGGGTTCCTGTGCAGGTATTACATTATCAGGGGCACAGCCAGTGGTAACGCCTCTAGGGTTCCTTTGCAGGTATTACATTTTCAGCGGGCACAGCCAGGGGTAACGCCTCTAGGGGTCCTGTGCAGGTAGTACATTATCAGGGGGCACAGCCAGGGGTAACGCCTCTAGGGGTCCTGTGCAGGTATTACATTATCAGGAGGCACAGCCAGGGGTAACGCCTCTAGGTGTCCCGTGCAGGTAGTACATTATCAGGGGGCACAGCCAGGGGTAACGCCTCTAGGGGTCCTGTGCAGGTATTATATTATCAGGGGGCACAGCCAGGGGTAATGCCTCTAGGGGTCCTGTGCATGTATTACATTATCAGGGGGCACAGTCAGGGGTATCGCCTCTAGGGGTCCTGTGCATGTATTACATTATCAGGGGGCACAGTCAGGGGTATCGCCTCTAGGGGTCCTGTGCATGTATTACATTATCAGGGGGCACAGCCAGGTGTAACGCCTCTAGGGGTCCTGTGCATGTATTACACTATCAGGGGGCACAGCCAGGGGTAATGCCTCTAGGGGTCCTGTACATGTATTACATTATCAGGGGGCACAGCCAGGGGTAACGCCTCTAGGGATCCTGTGCATGTATTACATTATCAGGGGGCACGACCAGGGGTAACGCCTCTAGGGGTCCTGTGCAGGTATTACATTATCACCTGGCATCGCCAGGGGTGACGCCTCTAGGGGTCCTGTGCATGTATTACATTATCAGGGGGTACAGCCAGGGGTAACGCCTCTAGGGGTCCTGTGCATGTATTACATTATCAGGGGGCACGGCCAGGGGTAACGCCTCTAGGGGTCCTTTGCAGGTATTACATTATCAGGTGGCACAGCCAGGGGTAATGCCTCTAGGGGTCCTGTGCAGGTATTACATTATCAGTGGGCACAGCCAGGGGTGACGCCTCTAGGGGTCCTGTGCATGTATTACATTATCAGGGGGCACAGCCAGGGGTAACGCCTCTAGGGGTCCTGTGCATGTATTACATTATCAGGGGGCACAGCCAGGGGTAACGCCTCTAGGGTTCCTGTGCAGGTATTACATTATCAGGGGCACAGCCAGGGGTAATGCCTCTAGGGGTCCTGTGCATGTATTACATTATCAGGGGGCACAGCCAGGGGTAACGCCTCTAGGGGTCCTGTGCAGGTATTACATTATCAGGGGGCACAGCCAGGGGTAACGCCTCTAGGGTTCTTTTGCAGGTATTACATTTTCAGGTGGCACAGCCAGGGGTAACGCCTCTAGGGGTCCTGTGCAGGTATTACATTATCAGGGGGCACAGCCAGGGGTAACGCCTCTAGGGGTCCTGTGCATGTATTACACTATCAGGGGGCACAGCCAGGGGTAACGCCTCTAGGGGTCCTGTGCATGTATTACATTATCAGGGGGCACAGCCAGGGGTAACGCCTCTAGGGGTCCTGTGCAGTTATTACATTATCAGGGGGCACAGCCAGGGGTAACGCCTCTAGGGGTCTTGTGCATGTATTACACTATCAGGGGGCATGGCCAGGGGTAACGCCTCTAGGGGTCCTGTGCAGGTATTACATTATCAGGGGGCACACCAAGGGGTAACGCCTCTAGGGGTCCTGTGCAGGTATTACATTATCAGGGGGCACAGCCAGGGGTAACGCCTCTAGGGGTCCTGTGCAGGTATTACATTATCAGGGGGCACTGCCAGGGGTAACGCCTCTAGGGGTCCTGTGCAGGTATTACATTATCAGGGGGCACAGCTAGGGGTAACGCCTCTAGGGGTCCTGTGCAGGTATTACCTTATCAGGCGGCACAGCCAGGGGTGACGCCTCTAGGGGTCCTGTGCATGTATTACCTTATCAGGGGGCACAGCCAGGGGTAACGCCTCAAGGGGTCCTGTGCAGGTAGTACATTATCAGCGGGCACAGCCAGGGGTAACGCCTCTAGGGATCCTGTGCAGGTATTATATTATCAGGGGGCACAGCCAGGGGTGACGCCTCTAGGGGTCCTGTGCATGTATTACATTATCAGGGGGCACAGTCAAGGGTATCGCCTCTAGGGGTCCAGTGCATTTATTACATTATCAGGGGGCACAGCCAGGGGTATCGCCTCTAAGGGTCCTGTGCATGTATTACACTATCAGGGGGCACAGCCAGGGGTAACGCCTCTAAGGGTCCTGTGCATGTATTACACTATCAGGGGGCACAGCCAGGGGTAACGCCTCTAGGGGTCCTGTGCATGTATTACATTATCAGGGGGCACGTCCAGGGGTAACGCCTCTAGGGGTCCTGTGCAGTTATTACATTATCAGGGGGCACAGCCAGGGGTAACGCCTCTAGGGGTCCTGTGCATGTATTACACTATCAGGGGGCATGGCCAGGGGTAACGCCTCTAGGGGTCCTGTGCAGGTATTACATTATCAGGGGGCACAGCCAGGGGTAACGCCTCTAGGGGTCCTGTGCAGGTATTACATTATCAGGGGGCACAGCCAGGGGTAACGCCTCTAGGGGTCCTGTGCAGGTATTACATTATCAGGGGGCACTGCCAGGGGTAACGCCTCTAGGGGTCCTGTGCAGGTATTACATTATCAGGGGGCACAGCTAGGGGTAACGCCTCTAGGGGTCCTGTGCAGGTATTACCTTATCAGGCGGCACAGCCAGGGGTGACGCCTCTAGGGGTCCTGTGCATGTATTACCTTATCAGGGGGCACAGCCAGGGGTAACGCCTCAAGGGGTCCTGTGCAGGTAGTACATTATCAGGGGGCACAGCCAGGGGTAACGCCTCTAGGGATCCTGTGCAGGTATTATATTATCAGGGGGCACAGCCAGGGGTGACGCCTCTAGGGGTCCTGTGCATGTATTACATTATCAGGGGGCACAGTCAAGGGTATCGCCTCTAGGGGTCCAGTGCATTTATTACATTATCAGGGGGCACAGCCAGGGGTAACGCCTCTAAGGGTCCTGTGCATGTATTACACTATCAGGGGGCACAGCCAGGGGTAACGCCTCTAGGGGTCCTGTGCATGTATTACATTATCAGGGGGCACAGCCAGGGGTAACGCCTCTAGGGATCCTGTGCATGTATTACATTATCAGGGGGCACGTCCAGGGGTAACGCCTCTAGGGGTCCTGTGCAGGTATTACATTATCACCTGGCACGGCGAGGGGTGACGCCTCTAGGGGTCTTTTGCAGGTATTACATTATCAGGGGGCACAGCCAGGGGTAACGCCTCTAGGGGTCCTGTGCATGTATTACATTATCAGGGGGCACAGCCAGGGGTAACGCCTCTAGGGTTCCTGTGCAGGTATTACATTATCAGGGGCACAGCCAGGGGTAACGCCTCTAGGGGTCCTGTGCAGGTATTACATTATCAGGGGGCACAGCCAGGGGTAACGCCTCTATGGGTCCTGTGCAGGTATTACATTATCAGGGGGCACGGCCAGGGGTAACGCCTCTAGGGGTCTTTTGCAGGTATTACATTATCAGGGGGCACAGCCAGGGGTAACGCCTCTAGGGGTCCTGTGCAGGTATTATATTATCAGTGGACACAGCCAGGGGTGACGCCTCTAGGGGTCCTGTGCAGGTATTACATTATCAGGGGGCACAGCCAGGGGTAACGCCTCTAGGGGTCCTGTGCATGTATTACATTATCAGGGGGCACAGCCAGGGGTAACGCCTCTAGGGTTCCTGTGCAGGTATTACATTATCAGGGGCACAGCCAGGGGTAACGCCTCTAGGGTTCCTGTGCAGGTATTATATTATCAGGGGGCACAGCCAGGGGTAACGCCTCTAGGGGTCCTGTGCAGGTATTACATTATCAGGGGGCACAGCCAGGGGTAACGCCTCTACGGGTCCTGTGCATGTATTACATTATCAGGGGGCACGACCAGGGGTAACGCCTCTAGGGGTCCTGTGCAGGTATTACATTATCACCTGGCATCGCCAGGGGTGACGCCTCTAGGGGTCCTGTGCATGTATTACATTATCAGGGGGTACAGCCAGGGGTAACGCCTCTAGGGGTCCTGTGCATGTATTACATTATC
Organism: Taudactylus pleione; assembly: GCA_031769625.1. NCBI lineage: Eukaryota > Metazoa > Chordata > Amphibia > Anura > Myobatrachidae > Taudactylus > Taudactylus pleione. The sequence goes on from JAUIMM010000742.1 coordinate 970,597, forward strand.
AGGGGGCACGGCCAGGGGTAACGCCTCTAGGGGTCCTTTGCAGGTATTACATTATCAGGTGGCACAGCCAGGGGTAATGCCTCTAGGGGTCCTGTGCAGGTATTACATTATCAGTGGGCACAGCCAGGGGTGACGCCTCTAGGGGTCCTGTGCATGTATTACATTATCAGGGGGCACAGCCAGGGGTAACGCCTCTAGGGGTCCTGTGCATGTATTACATTATCAGGGGGCACAGCCAGGGGTAATGCCTCTAGGGTTCCTGTGCAGGTATTACATTATCAGGGGCACAGCCAGGGGTAATGCCTCTAGGGGTCCTGTGCATGTATTACATTATCAGGGGGCACAGCCAGGGGTAACGCCTCTAGGGGTCCTGTGCAGGTATTACATTATCAGGGGGCACAGCCAGGGGTAACGCCTCTAGGGTTCTTTTGCAGGTATTACATTTTCAGGTGGCACAGCCAGGGGTAACGCCTCTAGGGGTCCTGTGCAGGTATTACATTATCAGGGGGCACAGCCAGGGGTAACGCCTCTAGGGGTCCTGTGCATGTATTACACTATCAGGGGGCACAGCCAGGGGTAACGCCTCTAGGGGTCCTGTGCATGTATTACATTATCAGGGGGCACAGCCAGGGGTAACGCCTCTAGGGGTCCTGTGCAGTTATTACATTATCAGGGGGCACAGCCAGGGGTAACGCCTCTAGGGGTCTTGTGCATGTATTACACTATCAGGGGGCATGGCCAGGGGTAACGCCTCTAGGGGTCCTGTGCAGGTATTACATTATCAGGGGGCACAGCCAGGGGTAACGCCTCTAGGGGTCCTGTGCAGGTATTACATTATCAGGGGGCACAGCCAGGGGTAACGCCTCTAGGGGTCCTGTGCAGGTATTACATTATCAGGGGGCACTGCCAGGGGTAACGCCTCTAGGGGTCCTGTGCAGGTATTACATTATCAGGGGGCACAGCTAGGGGTAACGCCTCTAGGGGTCCTGTGCAGGTATTACCTTATCAGGCGGCACAGCCAGGGGTGACGCCTCTAGGGGTCCTGTGCATGTATTACCTTATCAGGGGGCACAGCCAGGGGTAACGCCTCAAGGGGTCCTGTGCAGGTAGTACATTATCAGGGGGCACAGCCAGGGGTAACGCCTCTAGGGATCCTGTGCAGGTATTATATTATCAGGGGGCACAGCCAGGGGTGACGCCTCTAGGGGTCCTGTGCATGTATTACATTATCAGGGGGCACAGTCAAGGGTATCGCCTCTAGGGGTCCAGTGCATTTATTACATTATCAGGGGGCACAGCCAGGGGTATCGCCTCTAAGGGTCCTGTGCATGTATTACACTATCAGGGGGCACAGCCAGGGGTAACGCCTCTAAGGGTCCTGTGCATGTATTACACTATCAGGGGGCACAGCCAGGGGTAACGCCTCTAGGGGTCCTGTGCATGTATTACATTATCAGGAGGTACGTCCAGGGGTAACGCCTATAGGGGTCCTGTGCAGTTATTACATTATCAGGGGGCACAGCCAGGGGTAACGCCTCTAGGGGTCCTGTGCATGTATTACACTATCAGGGGGCATGGCCAGGGGTAACGCCTCTAGGGGTCCTGTGCAGGTATTACATTATCAGGGGGCACAGCCAGGGGTAACGCCTCTAGGGGTCCTGTGCAGGTATTACATTATCAGGGGGCACAGCCAGGGGTAACGCCTCTAGGGGTCCTGTGCAGGTATTACATTATCAGGGGGCACTGCCAGGGGTAACGCCTCTAGGGGTCCTGTGCAGGTATTACATTATCAGGGGGCACAGCTAGGGGTAACGCCTCTAGGGGTCCTGTGCAGGTATTACCTTATCAGGCGGCACAGCCAGGGGTGACGCCTCTAGGGTTCCTGTGCAGGTATTACATTATCAGGGGCACAGCCAGGGGTAATGCCTCTAGGGTTCCTGTGCAGGTATTACATTATCAGGGGCACAGCCAGGGGTAACGCCTCTAGGGTTCCTGTGCAGGTATTACATTATCAGGGGGCACAGCCAGGGGTAACGCCTCTAGGGGTCCTGTGCAGGTATTACATTATCAGGGGGCACAGCCAGGGGTAACGCCTCTAGGGGTCCTGTGCAGGTATTACATTATCAGGGGGCACAGCCAGTGGTAACGCCTCTAGGGGTCCTGTGCAGGTATTACTTTATCAGGGGGCACAGCCAGGGGTAACGCCTCTAGGGGTCCTGTGCAGTTATTACATTATCAGGGGGCACGGCCTGGGGTGACGCCTCTAGGGGTCCTGTGCAGGTATTATATTATCAGTGGGCACAGCCAGGGGTGACGCCTCTAGGGGTCCTGTGCATGTATTACATTATCAGGGGGCACTGCCATGGGTAACGCCTCTAGGGGTCCTGTGCATGTATTACATTATCAGGGGGCACAGCCAGGGGTGACGCCTCTAGGGGTCCTGTGCATGTATTACATTATCAGGGGGTACAGCCAGGGGTAACGCCTCTAGGGGTCCTGTGCATGTATTACCTTATCAGGGGGCACAGCCAGGGGTAACGCCTCTAGGGGTCCTGTGCAGGTGTTACATTGTCAGGGGGCACATCCAGGGGTAACGCCTCTAGGGGTCCTGTGCAGGTATTACATTATCAGGGGGCACAGCCAGGGGTGACGCCTCTAGGGGTCCTGTGCATGTATTACATTATCAGGGGGCACAGCCAGGGGTAACGCCTATAGGGGTCCTGTGCATGTATTACACTATCAGGGGGCACATCCAGGGGTAATGCCTCTAGGGGTCCTGTGCAGGTATTATATTATCAGTGGGCACAGCCAGGGGTGACGCTTCTAGGGGTCCTGTGCATGTATTACATTATCAGGGGGCACAGCCAGGGGTGACGCCTCTAGGGGTCCTGTGCATGTATTACATTATCAGGGGGCACAGCCAGGGGTAACGCCTCTAGGGTTCCTGTGCAGGTATTACATTATCAGGGGCACAGCCAGGGGTAACGCCTCTAGGGGTCCTGTGCATGTATTACATTATCAGGGGGCACAGCCAGGGGTAACGCCTCTAGGGGTCCTGTGCATGTATTACACTATCAGGGGGCACATCCAGGGGTAATGCCTCTAGGGGTCCTGTGCAGGTATTATATTATCAGTGGGCACAGCCAGGGGTGACGCTTCTAGGGGTCCTGTGCATGTATTACATTATCAGGGGGCACAGCCAGGGGTGACGCCTCTAGGGGTCCTGTGCATGTATTACATTATCAGGGGGCACAGCCAGGGGTAACGCCTCTAGGGTTCCTGTGCAGGTATTACATTATCAGGGGCACAGCCAGGGGTAACGCCTCTAGGGGTCCTGTGCATGTATTACATTATCAGGGGGCACAGCCAGGGGTAATGCCTCTAGGGTTCCTTTGCAGGTATTACATTTTCAGGGGGCACAGCCAGGGGTAACGCCTCTAGGGGTCCTGTGCAGGTATTACATTATCAGGGGGCACAGCCAGGGGTAACGCCTCTAGGGGTCCTGTGCAGGTATTACATTATCAGGGGGCACAGCCAGGGGTAACGCCTCTAGGGGTCCTGTGCAGGTATTACATTATCAGGGGGCACAGCCAGGGGTAACGCCTCTAGGGGTCCTGTGCAGGTATTACATTATGAGGGGGCACAGCCAGGGGTAACGCCTCTAGGGGTCCTGTGCAGGTATTACATTATCAGGGGGCACAGCTAGGGGTAACGCCTCTAGGGGTCCTGTGCAGATATTACCTTATCAGGGGGCACAGCCAGGGGTGACGCCTCTAGGGGTCCTGTGCATGTATTACCTTATCAGGGGGCACAGCCAGGGGTAACGCCTCAAGGGGTCCTGTGCAGGTAGTACATTATCAGGGGGCACAGCCAGGAGTAACGCCTCTAGGGGTCCTGTGCATGTATTACATTATGAGGGGGCACAGTCAGGGGTATCGCCTCTAGGGGTCCAGTGCATGTATTACATTATCAGGGGGCACAGCCAGGGCTAACGCCTCTAGGGGTCCTGTGCATGTATTACACTATCAGGGGGCACAGCCAGGGGTAACGCCTCTAGGGGTCCTGTACATGTATTACATTATCAGGGGGCACAGCCAGGGGTAACGCCTCTAGGGATCCTGTGCATGTATTACATTATCAGGGGGCACGACCAGTGGTAACGCCTCTAGGGGTCCTGTGTAGGTATTACATTATCACCTGGCACGGCGAGGGGTGACGCCTCTAGGGGTCCTGTGCATGTATTACATTATCAGGGGGCACGGCCAGGGGTAACGCCTCTAGGGGTCCTTTGCAGGTATTACATTATCAGGGGGCACAGCCAGGGGTAACGCCTCTAGGGGTCCAGTGCAGGTATTATATTATCAGTGGGCACAGCCAGGGGTGACGCCTCTAGGGGTCCTGTGCATGTATTACATTATCAGGGGGCACAGCCAGGGGTGACGCCTCTAGGGGTCCTTTGCATGTATTACATTATCAGCGGGTACAGCCAGGGGTAACGCCTCTAGGGGTCCTGTGCATGTATTACATTATCAGGGGGCACAGCCAGGGGTAACGCCTCTAGGGTTCCTGTGCAGGTATTACATTATCAGGGGCACAGCCAGGGGTAACGCCTCTAGGGTTCCTTTGCAGGTATTACATTTTCAGGGGGCACAGCCAGGGGTAACGCCTCTAGGGGTCCTGTGCAGGTATTACATTATCAGGGGGCACAGCCAGGGGTAACGCCTCTAGGGTTCCTGTGCAGGTATTACATTATCAGGGGCACAGCCAGTGGTAACGCCTCTAGGGTTCCTTTGCAGGTATTACATTTTCAGCGGGCACAGCCAGGGGTAACGCCTCTAGGGGTCCTGTGCAGGTAGTACATTATCAGGGGGCACAGCCAGGGGTAACGCCTCTAGGGGTCCTGTGCAGGTATTACATTATCAGGAGGCACAGCCAGGGGTAACGCCTCTAGGTGTCCCGTGCAGGTAGTACATTATCAGGGGGCACAGCCAGGGGTAACGCCTCTAGGGGTCCTGTGCAGGTATTATATTATCAGGGGTCACAGCCAGGGGTAATGCCTCTAGGGGTCCTGTGCATGTATTACATTATCAGGGGGCACAGTCAGGGGTATCGCCTCTAGGGGTCCTGTGCATGTATTACATTATCAGGGGGCACAGTCAGGGGTATCGCCTCTAGGGGTCCTGTGCATGTATTACATTATCAGGGGGCACAGCCAGGTGTAACGCCTCTAGGGGTCCTGTGCATGTATTACACTATCAGGGGGCACAGCCAGGGGTAATGCCTCTAGGGGTCCTGTACATGTATTACATTATCAGGGGGCACAGCCAGGGGTAACGCCTCTAGGGATCCTGTGCATGTATTACATTATCAGGGGGCACGACCAGGGGTAACGCCTCTAGGGGTCCTGTGCAGGTATTACATTATCACCTGGCATCGCCAGGGGTGACGCCTCTAGGGGTCCTGTGCATGTATTACATTATCAGGGGGTACAGCCATGGGTAACGCCTCTAGGGGTCCTGTGCATGTATTACATTATCAGGGGGCACGGCCAGGGGTAACGCCTCTAGGGGTCCTTTGCAGGTATTACATTATCAGGTGGCACAGCCAGGGGTAATGCCTCTAGGGGTCCTGTGCAGGTATTACATTATCAGTGGGCACAGCCAGGGGTGACGCCTCTAGGGGTCCTGTGCATGTATTACATTATCAGGGGGCACAGCCAGGGGTAACGCCTCTAGGGGTCCTGTGCATGTATTACATTATCAGGGGGCACAGCCAGGGGTAACGCCTCTAGGGTTCCTGTGCAGGTATTACATTATCAGGGGCACAGCCAGGGGTAATGCCTCTAGGGGTCCTGTGCATGTATTACATTATCAGGGGGCACAGCCAGGGGTAACGCCTCTAGGGGTCCTGTGCAGGTATTACATTATCAGGGGGCACAGCCAGGGGTAACGCCTCTAGGGTTCTTTTGCAGGTATTACATTTTCAGGTGGCACAGCCAGGGGTAACGCCTCTAGGGGTCCTGTGCAGGTATTACATTATCAGGGGGCACAGCCAGGGGTAACGCCTCTAGGGGTCCTGTGCATGTATTACACTATCAGGGGGCACAGCCAGGGGTAACGCCTCTAGGGGTCCTGTGCATGTATTACATTATCAGGGGGCACAGCCAGGGGTAACGCCTCTAGGGGTCCTGTGCAGTTATTACATTATCAGGGGGCACAGCCAGGGGTAACGCCTCTAGGGGTCTTGTGCATGTATTACACTATCAGGGGGCATGGCCAGGGGTAACGCCTCTAGGGGTCCTGTGCAGGTATTACATTATCAGGGGGCACACCAAGGGGTAACGCCTCTAGGGGTCCTGTGCAGGTATTACATTATCAGGGGGCACAGCCAGGGGTAACGCCTCTAGGGGTCCTGTGCAGGTATTACATTATCAGGGGGCACTGCCAGGGGTAACGCCTCTAGGGGTCCTGTGCAGGTATTACATTATCAGGGGGCACAGCTAGGGGTAACGCCTCTAGGGGTCCTGTGCAGGTATTACCTTATCAGGCGGCACAGCCAGGGGTGACGCCTCTAGGGGTCCTGTGCATGTATTACCTTATCAGGGGGCACAGCCAGGGGTAACGCCTCAAGGGGTCCTGTGCAGGTAGTACATTATCAGCGGGCACAGCCAGGGGTAACGCCTCTAGGGATCCTGTGCAGGTATTATATTATCAGGGGGCACAGCCAGGGGTGACGCCTCTAGGGGTCCTGTGCATGTATTACATTATCAGGGGGCACAGTCAAGGGTATCGCCTCTAGGGGTCCAGTGCATTTATTACATTATCAGGGGGCACAGCCAGGGGTATCGCCTCTAAGGGTCCTGTGCATGTATTACACTATCAGGGGGCACAGCCAGGGGTAACGCCTCTAAGGGTCCTGTGCATGTATTACACTATCAGGGGGCACAGCCAGGGGTAACGCCTCTAGGGGTCCTGTGCATGTATTACATTATCAGGGGGCACGTCCAGGGGTAACGCCTCTAGGGGTCCTGTGCAGTTATTACATTATCAGGGGGCACAGCCAGGGGTAACGCCTCTAGGGGTCCTGTGCATGTATTACACTATCAGGGGGCATGGCCAGGGGTAACGCCTCTAGGGGTCCTGTGCAGGTATTACATTATCAGGGGGCACAGCCAGGGGTAACGCCTCTAGGGGTCCTGTGCAGGTATTACATTATCAGGGGGCACAGCCAGGGGTAACGCCTCTAGGGGTCCTGTGCAGGTATTACATTATCAGGGGGCACTGCCAGGGGTAACGCCTCTAGGGGTCCTGTGCAGGTATTACATTATCAGGGGGCACAGCTAGGGGTAACGCCTCTAGGGGTCCTGTGCAGGTATTACCTTATCAGGCGGCACAGCCAGGGGTGACGCCTCTAGGGGTCCTGTGCATGTATTACCTTATCAGGGGGCACAGCCAGGGGTAACGCCTCAAGGGGTCCTGTGCAGGTAGTACATTATCAGGGGGCACAGCCAGGGGTAACGCCTCTAGGGATCCTGTGCAGGTATTACATTATCAGGGGGCACAGCCAGGGGTAACGCCTCTAGGGGTCCTGTGCAGGTATTACATTATGAGGGGGCACAGTCAGGGGTATCGCCTCTAGGGGTCCAGTGCATGTATTACATTATCAGGGGGCACAGCCAGGGGTAACGCCTCTAGGGGTCCTGTGCATGTATTACACTATCAGGGGGCACAGCCAGGGGTAACGCCTCTAGGGGTCCTGTACATGTATTACATTATCAGGGGGCACAGCCAGGGGTAACGCCTCTTGGGATCCTGTGCATGTATTACATTATCAGGGGGCACGACCAGGGGTAACGCCTCTAGGGGTCCTGTGTAGGTATTACATTATCACCTGGCACGGCGAGGGGTGACGCCTCTAGGGGTCCTGTGCATGTATTACATTATCAGGGGGCACGGCCAGGGGTAACGCCTCTAGGGGTCCTTTGCAGGTATTACATTATCAGGGGGCACAGCCAGGGGTAACGCCTCTAGGGGTCCAGTGCAGGTATTACATTATCAGGGGGCACAGCCAGGGGTAACGCCTCTAGGGTTCCTGTGCAGGTATTACATTATCAGGGGCACAGCCAGGGGTAACGCCTCTAGGGTTCCTTTGCAGGTATTACATTTTCAGGGGGCACAGCCAGGGGTAACGCCTCTAGGGGTCCTGTGCAGGTATTACATTATCAGGGGGCACAGCCAGGGGTAACGCCTCTAGGGTTCCTGTGCAGGTATTACATTATCAGGGGCACAGCCAGGGGTAACGCCTCTAGGGTTCCTTTGCAGGTATTACATTTTCAGGGGGCACAGCCAGGGGTAATGCCTCTAGGGGTCCTGTGCAGGTATTACAATATCAGGGGGCACAGCCAGGGGTAACGCCTCTAGGGGTCCTGTGCAGGTATTACATTATCAGGGGGCACAGCCAGGGGTAACGCCTCTAGGGGTCCTGTGCAGGTATTACATTATCAGGGGCACAGCCAGGGGTAACTCCTCTGGGGGTCCTGTGCACATATTACATTATCAGGGGGCACAGCCAGAGGTAACGCTTCTAGGGGTCCTGTGCATGTATTACATTATCAGGGTGCACAGCCAGGGGTAACGTCTCTAGGGGTCCTGTGCACGTATTACATTATCAGGGGGCACAGCCAGAGGTAACGCCTCTAGGGGTCCTGTGCATGTATTACATTATCAGGGGGCACAGCCAGGGGTAACGCCTCTAGGGGTCCTGTGCATGTATTACACTATCAGGGGGCACAGCCAGGGTTAACGCCTCTAGGGGTCCTGTGCAGGTATTACATTTTCAGGGGGCTCAGCCAGGCGTGACGCCTCTAGGGGTCCTGTGCATGTATTACCTTATCAGGGGGCACAGCCAGGGGTAACGCCTCTAGGGGTCCTGTGCAGGTGTTACATTATCAGGGTGCACATCCAGGGGTAACGCCTCTAGGGGTCCTGTGCATGTATTACATTATCAGGGGGCACAGCCAGGGGTGACGCCTCTAGGGGTCCTGTGCATGTATTACATTATCAGGGGTACAGCCAGGGGTGACGCCTCTAGGGGTCCTGTGCATGTATTACATTATCAGGGGGCACGGCCAGGGGTGACGCCTCTAGGGGTCCTGTGCATGTATTACATTATCAGGGGGCACAGCCAGGGGTGACGCCTCTAGGGGTCCTGTGCATGTATTACATTATCAGGGGGTACAGCCAGGGGTAACGCCTCTAGGGGTCCTGTGCATGTATTAGCTTATCAGGGGGCACAGCCAGGGGTAACGCCTCTAGGGGTCCTGTGCATGTATTACATTATCAGGGGGCACAGCCAGGGGTAACGCCTCTTGGGGTTCTGTGCATGTATTACACTATCAGGGGGCACAGCCAGGGTTAACGCCTCTAGGGGTCCTGTGCAGGTATTACATTTTCAGGGGGCTCAGCCAGGGGTGACGCCTCTAGGGGTCCTGTGCATGTATTACCTTATCAGGGGGCACAGCCAGGGGTAACGCCTCTAGGGGTCCTGTGCAGGTGTTACATTATCAGGGTGCACATCCAGGGGTAACGCCTCTAGGGGTCCTGTGCATGTATTACACTATCAGGGGGCACAGCATGGGGTAACGCCTCTAGGGGTCCTGTGCATGTATTACATTATCAGGGGGCACAGCCAGGGGTAATGCCTCTAGGAGTCCTGTGCAGGTATTATATTATCAGTGGGCACAGCCAGGGGTGACGCTTCTAGGGGTCCTGTGCATGTATTACATTATCAGGGGGCACAGCCAGGGGTGACGCCTCTAGGGGTCCTGTGCATGTATTACATTATCAGGGGGCACAGCCAGGGGTAACGCCTCTAGGGGTCCTGTGCAGGTATTACATTATCAGGGGGTACAGCCAGGGGTAACGCCTCTAGGGGTCCTGTGCAGGTATTACATTATCAGGGGGCACAGCCAGGGGTAACGCCTCTAGGGTTCCTTTGCAGGTATTACATTTTCAGCGGGCACAGCCAGGGGTAATGCCTCTAGGGGTCCTGTGCATGTATTACACTATCAGGGGGCACAGCCAAGGGTAACGCCTCTAGGGGTCCTGTGCATGTATTACACTATCAGGGGGCACAGCCAGGGGTAACGCCTCTAGGGGTCCTGTGCATGTATTACACTATCAGGGGGCACAGCCAGGGGTAACGCCTCTTGGGGTCCTGTGCATGTATTACACTATCAGGGGGCACAGCCAGGGGTAACGCCTCTAGGGGTCCTGTGCAGGTGTTACATTATCAGGGGGCACAGCCAGGGGTACCGCCTCTAGGGGTCCTGTGCAGGTATTACATTATCAGGTGGCACAGCCAGGGGTAACGCCTCTGGGGGTCCTGTGCAGGTATTACATTATCAGGGGGCACAGCCAGGGGTGATGCCTCTAGGGGTTCTGTGCACGTATTACATTATCAGGGGGCACAGCCAGGGGTAACACCTCTAGGTGTTCTGTGCAGGTATTACACCATCAGGGGGCACATCCAGGGGTAACGCCTCTAGGGGTCCTGTGCATGTATTACACTATCAGGGGGCACAGCATGGGGTAACGCCTCTAGGGGTCCTGTGCATGTATTACATTATCAGGGGGCACAGCCAGGGGTAATGCCTCTAGTAGTCCTGTGCAGGTATTATATTATCAGTGGGCACAGCCAGGGGTGACGCTTCTAGGGGTCCTGTGCATGTATTACATTATCAGGGGGCACAGCCAGGGGTGACGCCTCTAGGGGTCCTGTGCATGTATTACATTATCAGGGGGCACAGCCAGGGGTAACGCCTCTAGGGGTCCTGTGCAGGTATTACATTATCAGGGGGTACAGCCAGGGGTAACGCCTCTTGGGGTCCTGTGCAGGTATTACATTATCAGGGGGCACAGCCAGGGGTAACGCCTCTAGGGTTCCTTTGCAGGTATTACATTTTCAGCGGGCACAGCCAGGGGTAACGCCTCTAGGGGTCCTGTATATGTATTACACTATCAGGGGGCACAGCCAGGGGTAACGCCTCTAGGGTTCCTGTGCATGTATTACACTATCAGGGGGCACAGCCAGGGGTAACGCCTCTAGGGGTCCTGTGCATGTATTACACTATCAGGGGGCACAGCCAGGGGTAACGCCTCTAGGGGTCCTGTGCAGGTATTACATTATCAGGGGGCACAGCCAGGGGTAACGCCTCTAGGGGTCCTGTGCAGGTATTACATTATCAGGGGGCACAGCCAGGGGTAACGCCTCTGGGGGTCCTGTGCAGGTATTACATTATCAGGGGGCACAGCCAGGGGTGACGCCTCTAGGGGTTCTGTGCACGTATTACTTTATCAGGGGGCACAGCCAGGGGTAACGCCTCTAGGGGTTCTGTGCATGTATTACACCATCAGGGGGCACAGCCAGGGGTAACGCCTCTAGGGGTCCTGTGCAGGTATTACATTATCAGGGGGCACAGCCAGGGGTGACGCCTCTAGGGGTCCTGTGCATGTATTACATTATCAGGGGGCACAGCCAGGGGTAACGCCTCTAGGGGTCCTGTGCAGGTATTACATTATCAGGGGGCACAGCCAGCTCATCTGCATTATTAGTTATTATCCACAGATGTGAACACTAAATTGATAGTAAGGGGTCTAGTTACTAAGCAGTGTTAGGAGACAGAGTGAAAAGTGATGTCTGTGATAAGGTACCAGCCAATCAGCTCCCAACTCTCATCTCACAGGCTGTGTTTGAAAATTGACAGTTGGGAGCTGATTGGCTGGCACCTTATCACTTTCTTATCACTTTTCACTCTGTCTCCTAACACTGCTTAGTAAATTGACCCCTAAATGTGACACCCGACCACCTCGCCTCTGTGAAGTTACTGTAGCTCCCTTTTAGAGAGGTGGTTGATTTTATTCTTGGTAAATATTGATTATCTGTAATGTATGTGGTTTATTTAGAGATGTGCGGTTTGGTTCTCCAGAAGTCCAAATACACCTGAATTTCATGAATCTGGATAAATCCTAGACGCGGTTCTGATCTTCCCTCGGTTCGGAATTTGGATTTTAAATCCCAATTTTAGGTTTTGAAATGGAAAAAATTACATGATTTCAGCTGTTTTAAACCCAGATCCAAAACCAAAACACAGGGGTCAGCGCAATTCTCTAGTGTTATTGTTATGTATGTGGTGATGAGAATTTATAAAATAACAATAAAATTTTTTGGTTCAGGAGTGACTTGAAGCTGCGGACGCCTGATGTGTCTGTGCCGCACTTTGTGGAGGTCTGACCACAACTGTCCGTCGTCTAGGACTCTGAGGAGAGCTGACAAAAATGGCGAGCAGCAGCGGGAAGTCAGTGCCGCCTGAGGTGATCAGTGTGTGGTCAGCAAGGTGCAGACTTCCCCTCAGTGAAAGAAGCCAGGTGCTGCACTGTATAATGACTCTGTATAATGACTCAGACACTGCGAGGGAGCCGGCCGGCACCCGCCCTGCCCCCCAGTAATAACAGGAGCACGAGGGTTTGGCCATGAGGACACGCCCTTTCCCACAAGAATACGCCCCCTTTTCAGCAGCCACCGGGTGACAGCGCAAGGAGGGACGCCACTGGACCCTATCAGCAGGCTCGTAGAGAGACGGTCCAGGCCCTGGTTATTTTTGAGAGGCTTGGCATAATCATGGGAGGGATGGTCACTCCCCCCACCACCACCCCTGTACAGGCTGGGGATACAAACATGCAAGAGGGAGGGAGTGGGGAGGGGGCGGCTGCAGAGCTGGGTCCCTTAGGGCCCCTCCAACAAGCCCTGGGATGGGTAATTAGTACCAGTCCCCCCCTCTCGGGGCCCCTGTGTATAAGCGGTCTCATCACTCTGCTACCGGGACTCCTGCGTGTACATGTGTAACTTATAGGCGGTAGCAGCAGAACGCCACAGCGCTCGCATTTCAGAGCTGGGAAAGTCTGACAGTTTCGCATCCCCCAGATAAACCTATAAACAGGGCAGTAACTAGGGTGGTGTGACCAGTGCCATGGCCCTCTCTCAGGTGCACTATATTATGTCCCTATTTATCCCCAGCATCTCCTGGTCTTCCCTATCTCTTCCCTGGCCCTTCCCCATGAGGCCATGGCCCTCTCTCAGGTGCACAATATTATGTCCCTATTTATCCCCAGCATCTCCTGGTCTCCCCTACCTCTTCCCTGGCCCTTCCCCATCAGGTGCACTATATTATGTCCCTATTTGTCCCCAGCATCTCCTGGCCTCCCCTATCTCTTCCCTGGCCCTTCCCCATGAGGCCATGGCCCTCTCTCAGGTGCACTATATCATGTCCCTATTTATCCCCAGCATCTCCTGGCCTCCCCTATCTCTTCCCTGGCCCTTCCCCATGAGGCCATGGCCCTCTCTCAGGTGCACTATATTATGTCCCTATTTATCCCCAGCATCTCCTGGCCTCCCAAATCTCTTCCCTGGCCCTTCCCCATGAGGCCATGGCCCTCTCTCAGGTGCACTATATCATGTCCCTATTTATCCCCAGCATCTCCTGGCCTCCCCTACGTCTTCCCTGGCCCTTCCCCATGAGGCCATGGCCCTCTCTCAGGTGCACTATATTATGTCCCTATTTATCCCCAGCATCTCAAGGCCTCCCCTATCTCTTCCCTGGCAATTCCCCATGAGGCCATGGCCCTCTCTCAGGAGCACTATATTATGTCCCTAATAATCCCCAGCATCTCCTGGCCTCCTCTATCTCTTCCCTGGCCCTTCCCCATTAGGCCATTGTCCCTATTTATCCCCAGCATCTCCTGGCCTCCCCTATTTCTTCCCTGGCCCTTCCCCATGAGGCCATGGCCCTCTCTCAGGTTCGCTATATTATGTCCCTATTTATCCCCAGCATCTCCTGGCCTCCCCTATCTCTTCCCTGGCCCTTCCCCATGAGGCCATGGCCCTCTCTCATGTGCACTATATTATGTCCCTATTTATCCCCAGCATCTCCTGGCCTCACCTATCTCTTCCCTTGCCCTTCACCATGAGGCCATGGCTCTCTCTCAGGTGCACTATATTATGTCCCTATTTATCCCCAGCATCTCCTTGCCTCCCCTATCTCTTCCCTGGCCCTCCCCATGAGGACATGGCCCTCTCTCAGGAGCACTATATTATGTCCCTATTTATCCCCAGCATCTCCTGGCCTCCCCTATCTCTTCCCTGGCAATTCCCCATGAGGCCATGGCCCTCTCTCAGGTGCACTATATTATGTCCCTATTTATCCGCAGCATCTCCTGGCCTCCCCTATCTCTTCCCTGGCCCTACCCCATGAGGCCATGGCCCTCTCTAAGGTGCACTATATTATGTCCCTATTTATCCCCAGCATCTCCTGGCCTTTCCTATCTCTTCCCTGGCCCTTCCCCATGAGGCCATTACCCTCTCTCAGGTGCACTAAATTATGTCCCTATTTATCCACAGCATCTCCTGGCCTCCCAAATCTCTTCCCTGGCCCTTCCCCATGAGGCCATGGCCCTCTCTCAGGTGCACTATATCATGTCCCTATTTATCCCCAGCATCTCCTGGCCTCCCCTACGTCTTCCCTGGCCCTTCCCCATGAGGCCATGGCCCTCTCTCAGGTGCACTATATTATGTCCCTATTTATCCCCAGCATCTCAAGGCCTCCCCTATCTCTTCCCTGGCAATTCCCCATGAGGCCATGGCCCTCTCTCAGGAGCACTATATTATGTCCCTAATTATCCCCAGCATCTCCTGGCCTCCTCTATCTCTTCCCTGGCCCTTCCCCATTAGGCCATTGTCCCTATTTATCCCCAGCATCTCCTGGCCTCCCCTATTTCTTCCCTGGCCCTTCCCCATGAGGCCATGGCCCTCTCTCAGGTTCGCTATATTATGTCCCTATTTATCCCCAGCATCTCCTGGCCTCCCCTATCTCTTCCCTGGCCCTTCCCCATGAGGCCATGGCCCTCTCTCATGTGCACTATATTATGTCCCTATTTATCCCCAGCATCTCCTGGCCTCACCTATCTCTTCCCTTGCCCTTCACCATGAGGCCATGGCTCTCTCTCAGGTGCACTATATTATGTCCCTATTTATCCCCAGCATCTCCTTGCCTCCCCTATCTCTTCCCTGGCCCTCCCCATGAGGACATGGCCCTCTCTCAGGAGCACTATATTATGTCCCTATTTATCCCCAGCATCTCCTGGCCTCCCCTATCTCTTCCCTGGCAATTCCCCATGAGGCCATGGCCCTCTCTCAGGTGCACTATATTATGTCCTTATTTATCCGCAGCATCTCCTGGCCTCCCCTATCTCTTCCCTGGCCAAACCCCATGAGGCCATGGCCCTCTCTAAGGTGCACTATATTATGTCCCTATTTATCCCCAGCATCTCCTGGCCTTTCCTATCTCTTCCCTGGCCCTTCCCCATGAGGCCATTACCCTCTCTCAGGTGCACTAAATTATGTCCCTATTTATCCACAGCATCTCCTGCCTCCCCTATCTCTTCCCTGGCCCTTCCCCATGAGGCCATGGTCCTCTCTCAGGTGCACTATATTATGTCCCTATTTATCCCCAGCATCTCCTGGCTTCCTCTATCTCTTCCCTGGCCCTTCCCCATGAGGCCATGGCCCTCTATCAGGTGCAGTATATTATGTCCCTATTTATCCCCAGCATCTCCTGGCCTCCCCTATCTCTTCCCTGGCCCTTCCCCATGAGGCCATGGCCCTCTCTCAGGTGCACTATATTATGTCCCTATTTATCCCCAGCATCTCCTGGCCTCCCCTATCTCTTCCCTGGCCCTTCCCCATGAGGCCATGGCCCTCTCTCAGGTGCACTATATTATGTCCCTATTTATCCCCAGCATCTCCTGGCCTCCCCTATCTCTTCCCTGGCCCTTCCCCATGAGGCCATGGCCCTCTCTCAGGTCCACTATATTATGTACCTATTTATCCCCAGCATCTCCTGGCCTCTCCTATATCGTCCCTGTCCCTACCCCATGAGGCCATGGCCCTCTCTCAGGTGAACTATATTATGTCCCTATTTATCCCCAGCATCTCCTGGCCTCACCTATCTCTTCCCTGGCCCTTCCCCATGAGGCCATGGCTCTCTCTCAGGTGCACTATATTATGTCCCTATTTATCCCCAGCATCTCCTGGCCTCCCCTATCTCTTCCCTGGCCCTTCCCCATGAGGCCATGGCCCTCTCTCAGGTGCACTATATTATGTCCCTATTTATCCCCAGCATCTGCTGGCCTCCCCTATCTCTTCCCTGGCCTTTCCCCATGAGGCCATGGCCCTCTCTCAGGTGCACTATATTATGTCCCTATTTACCCACAGCATCTCCTGCCTCCCCTATCTCTTCCCTGGCCCTTCCCCATGAGGCCATGGCCCTCTCTCAGGTGCACTATATTATGTCCCTATTTATCCCCAGCTTCTCCTGGCCTCCCCTATCTCTTCCCTGGCCCTTCCCCATGAGGCCATGGTCCTCTCTCAGGTGCGCTATATTATGTCCCTATTTATCCCCAGCATCTCCTGGCCTCCCCTATCTCTTCCCTTGCCCTTCCCCATGAGGCCATGGCCCTCTCTCAGGTGCGCTATATTATGTCCCTATTTATCCCCAGCACCTCCTGGCCTCCCCTATCTCTTCCCTGGCCCTTCCCCATGATGCCATGGCCCTCTCTCAGGTGCGCTATATTATGTCCCTATTTATCCCCAGCATATCTTGACCTCCCCTATCTCTTCGCTGGCCCTTCCCCATGAGGCCATGGCCCTCTCTCAGGTGCGCTATATTATGTCCCTATTTATCCCCAGCATCTCCTGACCTCCCCTATCTCTTCTCTGGCCCTTCCCCATGAGGCCATGGCCCTCTCTCAGGTGCGCTATATTATGTCCCTATTTATCCCCAGCATCTCCTGGCCTCCTCTATCTCTTTCCTGGCCCTTCCCCATGAGGCCATGGCCCTCTCTCAGATGCACTATATTATGTCCCTATTTATCCCCAGCATCTCCTGGTCTCCCCTATCTCTTCCCTGACCCTTCCCCATGAGGCCATGGCCCTCTCTCAGGTGCACTATATTATGTCCCAATTTATCCCCAGCATCTCCTGGCCTCTCCTATCTCTTCCCTGGCCCTTCCCCATGAGGCCATGGCCCTCTCTCAGGTGCACTATATTATGTCCCAATTTATCCCCAGCATCTCCTGGCCTCTCCTATCTCTTCCCTGGCCCTTCCCCATGAGGCCATGGCCCTCTCTCAGGTGCGCTATATTATGTCCCTATTTATCCCCAGTATCTCCTGGCCTCCCCTATCAATTCCCATGCCCTTCCCCATGAGGCCATGGCCCTCTCTCAGGTGCAGTATATTATGTCCCTATTTATTCCCAGCATCTCCTGGCCTCCCCTATCTCTTCCCTGGCCCTTCCACATGAGGCCATGGCCCTCTCTCAGATGCACTATATTATGTCCCTATTTATCCCCAGCATCTCCTGGCCTCCCCTATCTCTTCCCTGGCCCATCCCCATGAGGCCATGGCCCTCTCTCAGGTGCACTATATTATGTCCCTATTTATCCCCAGCATCTCCTGGCCTTCCCTATCTCTTCCCTGGCCCTTCCCCATGAGGCCATGGCCCTCTCTCAGGTCCACTATATTATGTACCTATTTATCCCCAGCATCTCCTGGCCTCTCCTATATCTTCCCTGGCCCTTCCCCATGAGGCCATTGCCCTCTCTCAGGTGAACTATATTATGTCCCTATTTATCCCCAGCATCTCCTGGCCTCACCTGTCTCTTCCCTGGCCCTTCCCCATGAGGCCATGGCTCTCTCTCAGGTGCACTATATTATGTCCCTATTTATCCCCAGCATCTCCAGGCCTCCCCTATCTCTTCCCTGGCCCTTCCCCATGAGGCCATGGCCCTCTCTCAGGTGCACTATATTATGTCCCTATTTATCCCCAGCATCTGCTGGCCTCCCCTATCTCTTCCCTGGCCCTTCCCCATGAGGCCATGGCCCTCTCTCAGGTGCACTATATTATGTCCCTATTTACCCACAGCATCTCAAGGCCTCCCCTATCTCTTCCCTGGCAATTCCCCATGAGGCCATGGCCCTCTCTCAGGTGCGCTACATTATGTCCCTATTTATCCCCAGCACCTCCTGGCCTCCCCTATCTCTTCCCTGGCCCTTCCCCATGATGCCATGGCCCTCTCTCAGGTGCGCTATATTATGTCCCTATTTATCCCCAGCATATCTTGACCTCCCCTATCTCTTCGCTGGCCCTTCCCCATGAGGCCATGGCCCTCTCTCAGGTGCGCTATATTATGTCCCTATTTATCCCCGGCATCTCCTGACCTCCCCTATCTCTTCTCTGGCCCTTCCCCATGAGGCCATGGCCCTCTCTCAGGTGCGCTATATTATGTCCCTATTTATCCCCAGCATCTCCTGGCCTCCTCTATCTCTTTCCTGGCCCTTCCCCATGAGGCCATGGCCCTCTCTCAGATGCACTATATTATGTCCCTATTTATCCCCAGCATCTCCTGGCCTCTCCTATGTCTTCCCTGGCCCTTCCCCATGAGGCCATGGCCCTCTCTCAGGTGCACTATATTATGTCCCAATTTATCCCCAGCATCTCCTGGCCTCTCCTATCTCTTCCCTGGCCCTACCCCATGAGGCCATGGCCCTCTCTCAGGTGCGCTATATTATGTCCCTATTTATCCCCAGTATCTCCTGGCCTCCCCTATCAATTCCCTTGCCCTTCCCCATGAGGCCATGGCCCTCTCTCAGGTGCAGTATATTATGTCCCTATTTATTCCCAGCATCTCCTGGCCTCCCCTATCTCTTCCCTGGCCCTTCCACATGAGGCCATGGCCCTCTCTCAGATGCACTATATTATGTCCCTATTTAGCCCCAGCATCTTCTGGCCTCCCCAATCTCTTCCCTGGCCCTTCCCCATGAGGCCATGGCCCTCTCTCAGGTGCACTATATCATGTCCCTATTTATCCCCAGCATCTCCTGGCCTCCCCTACCTCTTCCCTGGCCCTTCCCCATGAGGCCATGGCCCTCTCTCAGGTGCACTATATTATGTCCCTATTTTTCCCCAGCATCTCCTGGCCTCCCCTATCTCTTCCCTGGCAATTCCCCATGAGGCCATGGCCCTCTCTCAGGTGCACTATATTATGTCCCTAATTATCCCCAGCATCTCCTGGCCTCCTCTATCTCTTCCCTGGCCCTTCCCCATTAGGCCATTGTCCCTATTTATCCCCAGCATCTTCTGGCCTCCCCTATTTCTTCCCTGGCCCTTCCCCATGAGGCCATGGCCCTCTCTCAGGTGCGCTATGTTATGTCCCTATTTATCCCCAGCATCTCCTGGCCTCTCCTATCTCTTCCCTGGCCCTTCCCCATGAGGCCATGGCCCTCTCTCATGTGCACTATATTATGTCCCTATTTATCCCCAGCATCTCCTGGCCTCACCTATCTCTTCCCTTGCCCTTCACCATGAGGCCATGGCTCTCTCTCAGGTGCACTATATTATGTCCCTATTTATCCCCAGCATCTCCTTGCCTCCCCTATCTCTTCCCTGGCCCTCCCCATGAGGACATGGCCCTCTCTCAGGAGCACTATATTATGTCCCTATTTATCCCTAGCATCTCCTAGCCTCCCCTATCTCTTCCCTGGCAATTCCCCATGAGGCCATGGCCCTCTCTCAGGTGCACTATATTATGTCCCTATTTATCCGCAGCATTTCCTGGCCTCCCCTATCTTTTCCCTGGCCCTACCCCATGAGGCCATGGCCCTCTCTAAGGTGCACTATATTATGTCCCTATTTATCCCCAGCATCTCCTGGCCTTTCCTATCTCTTCCCTGGCCCTTCCCCATGAGGCCATTACCCTCTCTCAGGTGCACTATATTATGTCCCTATTTATCCACAGCATCTCCTGCCTCCCCTATCTCTTCCCTGGCCCTTCCCCATGAGGCCATGGTCCTCTCTCAGGTGCACTATATTATGTCCCTATTTATCCCCAGCATCTCCTGGCTTCCTCTATCTCTTCCCTGGCCCTTCCCCATGAGGCCATGGCCCTCTATCAGGTGCAGTATATTATGTCTCTATTTATCCCCAGCATCTCCTGGCCTCCCCTATCTCTTCCCTGGCCCTTCCCCATGAGGCCATGGCCCTCTCTCAGGTGCACTATATTATGTCCCTATTTATCCCCAGCATCTCCTGGCCTCCCCTATCTCTTCCCTGGCCCTTCCCCATGAGGCCATGGCCCTCTCTCAGGTGCACTATATTATGTCCCTATTTATCCCCAGCATCTCCTGGCCTCCCCTATCTCTTCCCTGGCCCTTCCCCATGAGGCCATGGCCCTCTCTCAGGTCCACTATATTATGTACCTATTTATCCCCAGCATCTCCTGGCCTCTCCTATATCTTCCCTGTCCCTTCCCCATGAGGCCATGGCCCTCTCTCAGGTGAAGTATATTATGTCCCTATTTATCCCCAGCATCTCCTGGCTTCACCTATCTCTTCCCTGGCCCTTCCCCATGAGGCCATGGCTCTCAGGTGCACTATATTATGTCCCTATTTATCCCCAGCATCTCCTGGCCTCCCCTATCTCTTCCCTGGCCCTTCCCCATGAGGCCATGGCCCTCTCTCAGGTGCACTATATTATGTCCCTATTTATCCCCAGCATCTGCTGGCCTCCCCTATCTCTTCCCTGGCCTTTCCCCATGAGGCCATGGCCCTCTCTCAGGTGCACTATATTATGTCCCTATTTACCCACAGCATCTCCTGCCTCCCCTGTCTCTTCCCTGGCCCTTCCCCATGAGGCCATGGCCCTCTCTCAGGTGCACTATATTATGTCCCTATTTATCCCCAGCATCTCCTGGCCTCCCCTATCTCTTCCCTTGCCCTTCCCCATGAGGCCATGGTCCTCTCTCAGGTGCGCTATATTATGTCCCTATTTATCCCCAGCATCTCCTGGCCTCCCCTATCTCTTCCCTTGCCCTTCCCCATGAGGCCATGGCCCTCTCTCAGGTGCGCTATATTATGTCCCTATTTTTCCCCAGCACCTCCTGGCCTCCCCTATCTCTTCCCTTGCCCTTCCCCATGATGCCATGGCCCTCTCTCAGGTGCGCTATATTATGTCCCTATTTATCCCCAGCATATCTTGACCTCCCCTATCTCTTCGCTGGCCCTTCCCCTTGAGGCCATGGCCCTCTCTCAGGTGCGCTATATTATGTCCCTATTTATCCCCAGCATCTCCTGACCTCCCCTATCTCTTCTCTGGCCCTTCCCCCTGAGGCCATGGCCCTCTCTCAGGTGCGCTATATTATGTCCCTATTTATCCCCAGCATCTCCTGGCCTCCTCTATCTCTTTCCTGGCCCTTCCCCATGAGGCCATGGCCCTCTCTCAGATGCACTATATTATGTCCCTATTTATCCCCAGCATCTCCTGGTCTCCCCTATCTCTTCCCTGACCCTTCCCCATGAGGCCATGGCCCTCTCTCAGGTGCACTATATTATGTCACAATTTATCCCCAGCATCTCCTGGCCTCTCCTATCTCTTCCCTGGCCCTTCCCCATGAGGCCATGGCCCTCTCTCAGGTGCACTATATTATGTCCCAATTTATCCACAGCATCTCCTGGCCTCTCCTATCTCTTCCCTGGCCCTTCCCCATGAGGCCATGGCCCTCTCTCAGGTGCGCTATATTATGTCCCTATTTATCCCCAGTATCTCCTGGCCTCCCCTATCAATTCCCATGCCC
Source organism: Taudactylus pleione (assembly GCA_031769625.1). Classification (NCBI taxonomy): domain Eukaryota; kingdom Metazoa; phylum Chordata; class Amphibia; order Anura; family Myobatrachidae; genus Taudactylus; species Taudactylus pleione. The sequence goes on from JAUIMM010000742.1 coordinate 992,338, forward strand.
TTCCCCATGAGGCCATTGCCCTCTCTCAGGTGCACTATATTATGTCCCTATTTATCCCCAGCATCTCCTGGCCTCCTCTATCTCTTCCCTGGCCCTTCCCCATGAGGCCATGACCCTCTCTCAGGTGCACTGTATTATGTCCCTAGTTATCCCCAGCATCTCCTGGCCACCCCTATCTCTTCCCTGGCCCTTCCCCATGAGGCCATGGCCCTCTCTCAGGTGCACTATATTATGTCCCTGTTTATCCCCAGCATCTCCTGGCCTCCCCTATCTCTTCCCTGGCCCTTCCCCATGAGGTCATGACCCTCTCTCAGGTGCACTATATTATGTCCCTAGTTATCCCCAGCATCTCCTGGCCTCCCCTATCTCTTCCCTGGCCCTTCCCCATGAGGCCATGGCCCTCTCTCAGGTGCACTATATTATGTCCCTATTTATCCCCAGCATCTCCTGGCCTCCCCTATCTCTTCCCTGCCCCTTCCCCATGAGGCCATGGCCCTCTCTCAGGTGCATTGTATTATGTCCCTATTTATCCCCAGCATCTCCTGGCCTCCCCTATCTCTTCCCTGGCCATTCCCCATGAGGCCATGGCCCTCTCTCAGGTGCACTGTATTATGTCCCTATTTATCCCCAGCATCTCCTGGCCTCCCCTATCTCTTCCCTGGCCCTTCCCCATGAGGCCATCCCTGTTTATCCCCAGCATCTCCTGGCCTCCCCTATCTCTTTCCTGGCCCTTCCCCATGAGGCCATGGCCCTCTCTCAGGTGCACTATATTATGTCCCTATTTATCCCCAGCATCTCCTGGCCTCCCCTATCTCTTCCCTGGCCCTTCCCCCATGAGGCCATGGCCCTCTCTCAGGTGCACTATATTATGTCCCTATTTTTCCCCAGCATCTCCTGGCCTTCCCTATCTCTTCCCTGGTCCTTCCCCATGAGGCCATGGCCCTCTCTCAGGTGCACTATATTATGTCCCTATTTATCCCCAGCATCTCCTGGCCTCCCCTATCTCTTCCCTGGCCCTTCCCCATGAGGTCATGACCCTCTCTCAGGTGCACTATATTATGTCCCTAGTTATCCCCAGCATCTCCTGGCCTCCCCTATCTCTTCCCTGGCCCTTCCCCATGAGGCCATGGCCCTCTCTCAGCTGCACTATATTATGTCCCTATTTATCCCCAGCATCTCCTGGCCTCCCCTATCTCTTCCCTGTCCCTTCCCCATGAGGCCATGGCCCTCTCTCAGGTGCTCTGTATTATGTCCCTATTTATCCCCAGCATCTCCTGGCCTCCCCTATCTCTTCCCTGGCCCTTCCCCATGAGGCCATGGCTCTCTCTCAGGTGCACTATATTATGTCCCTATTTATCCCCAGCATCTCCTGGCCTCCCCTATCTCTTCCCTGGCCCTTCCCCATGAGGGCATGGCTCTCTCTGAGGTGCACTATATTATGTCCCTATTTATCCCCAGCATCTCCTGGCCTCCCCTATCTCTTCCCTGGCCCTTCCCCATGAGGCCATGGCTCTCTCTCAGGTGCACTATATTATGTCCCTATTTATCCCCAGCATCTCCTGGCCTCCCCTATCTCTTCCCTGGCCCTTCCCCATGAGGCCATGGCTCTCTCTCAGGTGCACTATATTATGTCCCTATTTATCCCCAGCGTCTCCTGGCCTCTCCTATCTCTTCCCTGGCCCTTACACATGAGAAGGGCCGTAGAGAGCTGGGGACGGGTAAATGAGGGTGCGTGGCCTAATTGTGGGAGGTGTAGCCACACCCCCTTGAAAAAACAGATATTACTCTTGCAGCGGCACTGTGCGCCAGGGAGGGGGGTGCTGTAAGCCCCCTTCCCGATGTCAAGCAGGGGTGTGGGGGCACGATCAGTGTGATCACTCCCCCCCCACAGCCATAGGACACTGCTCCGGCTGCTTCAGCAGCCACAAGGAGTCTCGTGATTATCAGTATAAAAGAGGTGATTGGCATTTGATCTGCCTCTTTGGAGATTTCTGGAGTACAGCTAAGTGTCACACCCTGGGTTTCTTGGTTCTACCCCTTTGTCACTAGGATTCATTCATTGCATTATCTCCCTGTGATATCACCCCTGCTATACCATGTCCCATCCCAAGAGGTCTGCCCCCCTTCCCAGCCGGCTATCTGAGTTTGCCCACCCACTCAGGGCTGCCCCTGCCAGTTCTCCTGCGCGCCCACTCTCCCCCTCATCTGGCCTCCCTGTTTCTCCCTCCTGGCGCATCCTTACCTGCCCTCCTGGTTCCCCTGTCTCTCTCAATGCAGCGGGCAGGAGTGTGCCCGCTTCCCCCGCTGGCAACTCCCTTCTCCCGCTGGTCGCGGCTCCTGCTCCCACATGCCGAGCCCCTTCAGCGCTGGCTTCCCCCGATGGGTTGCCTCTACAACATCAGGCCACGGCTGCGGCTTCTGCTTTCCCTGCTCCTCTAGCGCCTGCTTCCCCCGCTGAGCCCTTCCATCTCCCTCATGCCGCGAATGCGGCTCTAGCAAGCCCCGTCCCTTTGTCGCCCGCATCCCCTGCTGGTAACAGCGTGCAGGGGATCTCCCCTATCTCCACACCAGCATGGCCCCCCGGCCCCGTTTGTGCTGCGGGTCCGATGGCCATTTTAACTTCAGCGGCCATTTTGGATCCCACTTCAGTGGTGGGATCCAGCCCCCATTTTCAAGGTCCTGCCAGCTTGGCATCCTCACAGGGTAAACGGTTGCATGCCCTGCCTAATATGATTGCTCCCACCCCTGTTTTCAGTACCCCTCTTTCACTGCCAATTCCCAGGTTGACAGGTTCCTATCCTCCCAGTTCCTTAGTTGGCTCCCATCTTCCCTCCTCTGCTTCCTTTTCTACTTGGGCTCAGTCTTCTTGGAGCGCTAGCCCTGCCCCGCCCGTCATCTCCTCTGTTTCCTCTGCCCCCCATTTTTCGGTTTATCCTCCATATGTTTCCCCTTCTTTTCCCCCTGGCTATCCTTATTGGCAACCCCCCCTTTTACTGCCCCTTCTCCCTGGTACTCCTTCCCTCCCCCTGCTCCAGTCATGCAACACCCTGCCTCCACCAACTTTTCTCACCTACCTCTGGTGCCCATGCCCCCCATTTCCACCTTTGCTGGTCCTGCCCCCCCTTTTTCCGCTCCTTCTATACCTTCTTCCTTTATGGCTGCACCCCCTTGGCCTACCCCCCCCGTTCTCCCCCCTGTTTCCTCCCAGCTCCCCACTTCTTCCGTTGTCCCCCCTTCTACCCCTCCCCCCCCCCGTTCAATGTTCCACCATTTACTGTTTCGGTTCCTCACGCTGCTGTCCCAGTTTCAGATCTGTTGGCGCCTTCGATCATTCCGGATCTCATGGGGGCTGTCGCGGTTACTGTTCCTGCGTGCGTAGAGGTGGACACGGAGATGGCTCCGGTGGACCCTCCGCATGAAGTTTCGGGAAATTCGGTTCCACAGCCAGGCGCTGGTGAGTATGACACATCCTCGTCTTCTTCTTTTTCTGCATCATCCTCTCATTCGTCTGGTTCCCCGGGGCGCCCGCACAAGATTGCTAGATTAGTGGCGCGGCGTTTAGCTAAGAAGACTGAGGGCAAGAATAAGACAGGTGAGGCCTCCGTCCATGTTGAACCACCGCTTGTAGCGGATTCTGTACATTGCGCGAATACTGCGGTTCTCCGGGGGTTGCGCAAAAGCGTTAGAGAACGAATCCGTAGGGGTAAGTTTGTTGATTTCTTCTCCCTCACGGACGAGATGAAGAAGGGCCTAACTCAGGCTAAGAAGCCAGGAGGGATTGGTGAGGATAGTTACTGCGGTTACAATTCCTGGCTAAAAGGCATGCTTATTTTTGCAGCGTGTTATTTTGAAACGCGACCGGAGGAACATCAGAATGTTATCAGGTACATTTACTTGGTGCATGATGTTCGCTCGGTCACGGGGTACATCGTGGAAGGATTATGATTGCCAGTTCAGGCGTAAACATGAGGGTAGTCGCATAGTCCCTTTTGGTGTTAAAGATGTCGAGGTTTGGCTCGAAGTTTCGCAGCAGTGGTGGCCTCCTTCGGACGCAGCGCCCCCCCCCCCCCGCAAGGTTGCCTCATCTAGGTCTGGTGCGTCGGGGGAGATGAGAGGGAAGTGTTTCACTTTCAATGACTCGAGGTGTTCTCGTGGCGCCTCTTGTCATTTTCATCACTCCTGTCGCATTTGCAATGGGGGGCATCCGGCCAGGGATTGCCGTCGTGGCTCCGGAGCCGCAGGGCCTGATAGAGCCGTTCGCTCCAAGATGGCTAGTTAAAGCTAGGTCACCCATTTGTTTGCCAGAGCTTACTAAGTGGTTGGCTCGTAACCCTGATAGAGAGGCTGCTGCCTTTCTGTTGGATGGTTTTAAATTTGGCTTCAGTTTACCTATTTCAGCCCCCCTCCACATTAATGCGCCCCACAATTTACGTTCCGCTCGGGAATTCCCTCAGGTGTTACGATCTAAGGTGGATTCTGAGGTTTTGCTGGGCAGGATGGAGGGTCCTTTCCCTTCTCCTCCCTTGCTGAATCTTTGCATCTCGCCTTTGGGGGTGGTCCCTAAGAAGGCGCCCGGGAAGTTTCGGCTTATTCAACATTTATCCTACCCCCATGGTAATTCGGTTAATGATGCTATACCCGATTCGGCTTGGAGTGTCGTTTATCAGTCCTTTGACGATGCCTTGTGTGCCCGGAGGCAGACCACACGTGCTTAAAATGTTTGCCACGGCGCTGAAAGGGTTAACCCCCTGTGCTGCGGCGTCATATTTAAAGAGACAAAGGGCGCTAGGCGCCATGTTTAAATGTATTACCGGTGCTAGGCGCCGAGTGTTTAAACATAAAAACGTATTCAAGATGGTATGTGCAGCACTGAGCCAGGACATGTATTTAAAATGTATGATTTTAAATGTAAAATGGTTTTAATGCACTTCTTGAATATGCCTGTATAAGACATGACCAGCTTGTGACTGTAGGAAACCAGATGCTAATTGTGATTGCCTAGCAGGAGGTCTGATGAAAAGAAAGACCTGTTATGGTCAGTGAACTCTGGCTGGAAGCTTTCTGTGTGAAGGTGTGAAGACAGTCAAATGGCGAAGTCTTCCTGTGATATGTCCCTGAGATTGTCTCTTGTGTGTTTGCACTTTTGGGGAGAAAAGTGTTTGATTAATTTATGATTTCCTGAATATTGCAGGAGACGAAAGCGAATAATATTGCTGGTTATCCTACATAGATATTGTGTCACTGTGTGATAAATGTATCAAAGGATGAAAGTAAATTGCCAGTTCCTGTGGAATGTGAGTTGTAATTACCGTACATTTGGGATAGATGGTCTGATTGGGTTACAAGACCAACTGTGGGTGGATGTCACCATGTTGTATTATCTGCTCTGACTATATATACAGGGCCTGTGAGCCCTGTATGTGTACAACCCTGTAACTTAGTTGAGGAGAAGAGCTGTATGTGGGACATCTTTGGAAATCCTTTGTGGAGAATTGCTGTTTGATTTCTGTGTGATATTCCCCATCAGACGGAAGGGAGGGTCTTCTTTAAGACAGTGAGCAAATAAACACAGTTTGTCTTTACTTCAATTGCCTCAATCTTGCGACCAACAGAATTGCTCCAAAACGCTATTCCGTTCTCCTGCTGTTCTGGGTAAGAGCTCCGTGTCTCCAAGTTCAAGCCCTCTGCCAGCTACCGTGCAGACCTGGTCCATTGCGAGGGATCAGGTGGGAACAGCCGACACCAAACAGGAGGTGTGTCTGCAGTTAATCAAATGCATACGCAGCAGAAACGGTTCCAGGTTCCAAGGCAGGAGCCTGAGTGTACCTAATAAGCGGTTCCAAACGCCGATGGTAGAGTTTGGTGGTGGCAGCATCGTTACATGCCCACGGCGCAGTGGGCGGAGTCAGTGACAGGTGGTCACTGACTGTGAGTGGGAGTCCAAAAGCGCTAACCCATGACCAGGGACGGCCTAGGCGAAAGGCGTCCGGTCACATCTGGTGACATAGTGGTGGGATAATCCCAGGCGGCTTTTCGGTCACCCGATGAGAGAATCCGAGTTACTCAGGAGAGGAGTAACTGCAGTTCAGGAGAACACGCAGGATGGCTGATTACAGCGGAACGTCCAAGAATGATATTGAAATGGTGTGCCAGGAAAAGAGCCTTCCACTCCCTTACAACGCAACCGTAAGCGACATGAAGGAGGCACTCAGGCACTGGGAGGAGTCGAACCACATGGAGTTGCATCAGACGGAGGTGGAAAGTGCACCCGGCGTAACAACGGACGCCCCTCAGAACGTGGTGAGAGCAACAAGTCCCCGCCCCCTCTCACAGCAGTTATGTTTCTCAGCATTCCCCAGCATGGCAGGCATCCCAACAAATGAATACCCCAACGGAGCGGCTAGCGGAATTGGGAGAAAAGGCAACGGAACAAGAACGTATGCTCATCATTCAGATGTGGCATGACGAGCGGGCACCACGGGCTGTGGTACACCAAGCACCGTTGCAGACTGCTGTACCCAGATCAGGACGTATACAGTTTGCCAAGTTTGCAGACAGTGATGGGGACATTGATGGACATTTGCAAGTATTTGAAAGGACTTGTAAACTACACGATTTACCCAAGCAGGAGTGGGTCAGACACCTGGTGCCCACACTGCATGGAATGGCCCTGGAGGCCTATCGAGGAGTGGCCACCGAGGACTGCGGTGACTATGACGAAGTCGTAAGGGCCCTCCTACAGCGATACTTTGTCATTCCTGAGTCCTACAGGAAGAAGTTCCGGGACTTGCCCAAGAACCCTACCAGCACCCATGAGCAGTTCGCCACTCAGCTGAGGCAGTACGTGGTGAAGTGGGTGAAGGGATCTGGTGCCACTACCTGGGACGCACTGATTGATCTGCTGTGTCAAGAGCAGTTCTACCGCAGGTGCGCCCCAGAGGTGAAGGAGTGGGTGCTAGACCGTGAGCCGCCCAGCTTGAAGATGGCGGCCCAGTTAGCGGACAAGTATGTGGCAATTCAGCCACAAGGGCAGAAGCGCCTGACTAGCAGCCAACCCCAATGGACTGTACAACCAGGGGAACATCCCTCTTCTGCTCATCACCCCCCAAAGCGGGCATCCTCCAACCCGGGTGCTCTTGGCCAGCAATCGCCCCGCCCTGTCCCTGCAAATCATCAGAGACCACAGGGTCCCCGACTGGTCAAGAAGTGTTATGACTGTGGGAAAATCGGACATCTGAGGATGAACTGTCCCACCCCCCAAGCACCCCAGACTCGTGCCCCAAATCCGAGTGCTGGAGCCCGGCTTGCTTACCTGACCTGGGGAGGTGAGCCCAAAGAGACTGCTCCTACTCCAGCCAGTCCAATGGAGTGTGGGGAGAATCAGGTGGGCTTTACGGAGAGAGTCACCTGCATGGCCAAGGGGCCACCCCAAAATATGTGGCAGCACCTGCAGACGATCCAAGTGGGGCCCCTGCAGGGACAAGGACTAAGAGACTCTGGGGCCTTAATTACTGTTGTGAGCCCCCACCTTATTGATCCTGCCACTGTACTGCCAGGTTGCCATGCCAAAGTGACCTTGGCAGGCGGGATGGAGCGAGAGGTACCTGTGGCGAGAGTCTACCTGGACTGGGGAGCTGGCCCAAAGTTGAGGGATGTTGCTGTCATGGATGGCCTTCCAACTGATGTGGTCCTGGGGAATGACCTTGGTGGTGGAATCATTACCACATTTGCTGACGCCATCGCCCGGAGTCAAGTTTCCAGATCACAGTCTACCTCAATTGCACCAGAACAGCTCGGCCCAGAGGAAAAGACCACAGCGGCTAGACAACTGCCAGCACAGCTTACCACAGCATCAACCAGCCCAGAGGAAAAGATTACAGCGGCTAGATCAGCACATCTACCCAGCATGCCTTTTGCCTCTGGTATGCCTACGTCCCCTAGCAATGCAGAGGATATTGGTTCCGGCTTGTTGGATCCTGTGATGGTGCCCAGTGATGCTCCTGTCCCTAGTGGTTTGCCAACTCCAGCGGTGAGTATGAATGACCACACTGACTTCCCTTTCACTGACCTCAACCAGACTGTCCCTACTTAGAAGGAAGTGAGGGTCCCAGACAGGAGTTCAGGGAAGCTCAGCTTGCTGACCCATATCTGGAAGGCATATCGTGCCAAGCTGGCAGTGGCCTTTCAGGGATAGCGGCAGTGAGTGTGATCTGGCGGGGAGGGTTAAGGTACAGGGTAGCCAGGAAGGTAGAAGAGGATAGGCCAGTTAGGGAGCAAGGTCCCCTGCTTGTGCCAAGTAGATCGGGGAAGGCACGCAGCCTAACCGTGGTGGATGTCACATGGAGCTCAGTGGCTGGTGATCTGTCCGCCATCACTGTGGAACTGGTAGCGGATGAGGTGGTGAGAGAAGGCCTAGGTGACAGGGTAGGTTCCCCTAGTCATAGGTCATTGGAGGATGGTAGGGCAGGTCTGACAGGTAGCGCAGACAGATGCCCGGTGGAGATGACAGAGGTGCAGTGCCCAGGGTATAGAGTGGGGGGAGACAGTGGTAGGCCCAGACCAGCGGGGGTGGAGGCAACCAGAAACTGTCCCCGTCCCACAATCCCAAGACAGGTACTGACCTTAGAAACTGTAAGGCCCTACGGATGAGTTGTCCCTGACCTTAGTGCTGTAGTGACACCCCTTACAGAGTTGACCAGGGAGGGACTTCCCAAGTCAGTGGACTGGATACCCGCTTGTGAGTTGGCATTCCAGTCATTGAAGGAGGCTCTGATACCAGCTCCAGTGCAGATGGCGCAATTTCAGGACCAGGACATTGTGGTATGAACTAATGTGTCATTGCACGGACTGGGAGCAGTACGGAGCCAGGAGGAGCCAGATGGGCAGGAGCACCCTGTGGCTTGTTTGAGAAGGATACTGCTATGGTGGGAGGTGGGGTATGCCACAATTGGAACACAGTGGTTGGCAATTGTTTGGGCATTGGACCACCTTCAGCACTATGTGTGCGAATGGCCCCCCAAAAGGGAAATTGACAGACTGTTGTGGTGGAGCCTTGGACTTCAGTGTGACTATTTGGACATTGTGCACCAAGAAAAGGCCCACTGCAATATGAACTGTCAAGGCCAGAGCCGAAGCCCCCAGGTAGCTTCCCTGAACCCCCCCAAGAGACTGCGGGACCAGGAGCCAAATCGTTGGGACATGGCCCTCTGGTAGCCCGCTTGAGATGGGGGGGAGAAGTGTGGCCAGAGGCAGACCACATGTGCTTAAAATGTTTGCCACGGCGCTGAAAGGGTTAACCCCCTGTGCTGCGGTGTCATATTTAAAGAGACAAAGGGCGCTTGGCGCCATGTTTAAATGTATTACCGGTGCTAGGCGCCGAGTGTTTAAACATAAAAACGTATTCAAGATGGTATGTGCAGCACTGAGCCAGTTTGACACAATGGCTGGTTGTTGTCGATTGCTGCACGATAAGGTTAAAAAATTGCTTGATCGGATTACGGTTTGTTTAGGAACAGATAGGGTAAAAAATTGCGCGTGGTTCAATCTTTGCTGAGGTCATTTAATTTTGCCTGTGGCATAATTCCCATGGGTAGGGTTTTTTGCAGAAAGTTGGAGAAGTCCATGGCCGGGGTGAGCCAGCTGCATCACTACGTTCGTTTGCCTTCTGAGATCAAGGAAAATCTTCGAACCTGGTTCAGTTTTCTGGTTCGTTTTAATGGTGAATGCATTTGGCCTGCTGCTCCGGTGTCGAATGCCACTTTGCAGCTTTTCACCGATGTGGCTGGGGCCTCCGGTTTTGGGGCCTTTTTTAACAGGGAGTGGTGCGCAGCGTCCTCGCCTCCTGATTGGCGTTTAGAAGGTCTTACTAGTAATTTGCTTTTGTTGCAGCTTTTCCCCATTATAGTGGCAGTCGAGCTATGGAAAGAGCGTTTGGCTAGTCAACATGTAGTTTTCTGGTGCGACAATCTAGGCGTAGTTCACGCCATCAACAATCAGCGTTCCTCCTCCCCCCGGCTTTGCACCTCCCTAGGCATCTGGTTTTGCGTTGCTTAGAGTCCAACATTCGGTTCTGCGCGCGTCACGTCCCGGGGTGCATAATGCGATTGCTGATGCATTGTCCCGATTTCAATTCTCCCGTTTCCGTTTGCTGGCGCCGGCAGCTTCTGCAGTTGGGTTACCTTGCCCTCCTTTTGTATGGCAGATTATCAGGCCGGAATAGAGGGCCTGGCGCAGGGGTCGCTGGCTCCAGCAACTCGGAGGGCTTATGCTGCGTCGTGGCAGGATTGGCAGGCTTTCTGTTCACAAAGCTCTCAGCTGGGTAAGTCTTCCTCGGAGTTGATGTCTAGGTTTGTGTGGGGACATTACCAGCGCGGTCGTTCAAAGGCTTCCATGACTTCGGCTCTGGCGGGGATTTCCTTTTTCAGTAAATGAAAAGGTTTAACAGATCCCACCAAATCGTTCATGCTTTCTAAAGCCCTTAAAGGATGGGTCAAGGAGTTTCCTGTCAGAGCTGACTCCCGCAGGCCTATCGATCTTCACCTTGTTCGCTTGCTGGGTGTGATGGATAGTGTGGCTTCGGATTCTTACGAGGCTTCGCTGTTCCGTTTGGCTTTTTCAGTCATTTTTTGGGGGCTTTTAGGGTCAGTGAGATCATAGCTTCCAGCAAGTCCTCGGTGTCCTCAGGGTTCATGATGGGAGATATTGTGTTCCAGGAGTCATCCGTTTTGTGCAAACTACGGTTTTCCAAGATGGATCAGTTAGGTCGGGGCAGGTGGGTTACCTTGCATAAACAGGATGACGCTTCTGTTTGCCTGGTGGGACTTGCCGGTTTATATATGGCTGGTCGTCCGGCAGGTGGTGCCCAATGGCTGGTGCACTCAAATCTGTCCCCTCTATCTAAATTTCAATTTGCTGCTGTTCTTCGGCATGGCTTAGTGGCGTTAGGCTTAGATGGCGCCAGTTACGGGACTCATTCCTTCAGGATTGGTGCCGCCACTAGTGCAGCAGTAGCGGGAGCATCCAGCAGTGATATTCAAAAGATCGGGAGGTGGAGGTCCTCTGCATATAAAATGTATGTTCGCTGCGATAAGCTTTATATGTGCTCCTGCGACAACCCGGAAACGTTGTTTACCGCCCAGTTAACGAATGGTTAGCATTCGATAAGTGGGGGTGTGAAAGAATTTTTAGTTTTTCCTCCCGGGAATCATCATCTGGCATAACTTGGTTCACGGGGAAGGTTTTTTAGTTTTTCTCCTTCACTTGGGTTACCTGTTTCCCCCATTGCATCCCTGCTAGTTTAGTTGCTGTGTGTTAATTTTGTTGTGTGCAGTTTGGTTTTGGTGCGGTGGCTCACAGTTAGGGTGTTCTTTCCTTACAGGGGAAGACTTTGGAGAAGAACAGGTTTGGCTTGTCGGCCATTCCTATATTTTCTGGGATGAATGGCATTGTTTGGCTAGACGGCCAGTGAATTGTTGGGTGGCAGGCATGTTCGCTGGATAGGTGTGCGTGGCCTGCTTTGTGCATCTGTGCGAGATTTGTTGGTGGAGTCTGCAGCGAAATGGGGTGTACCTGATTGGTTGGTCCTGCATGTTGGTGGGAATGATCTGTGTAAATTGAAAGGTTTGGAGTTGTCTTTTCAGCTGAGAGAATTGGTTGATGCAGTTCGCTTGTTGTGGACGAATGTGCGCATAGTATGGTCTGAAATAGTGCCGCGGCTGGTTTGGCGTGGAGAACGGTATCACAAGGCTTTGGATAGGGTTAGACGTAAGGTCAACAGAGCTTTGAATAAACATGTCCTGTCATTTGGTGGCTTGGTAGTCAGGCATAGCTTTTGGGGTTCGGATTTACCTAGATTTTTTCGCCCATATGGGGTTCATTTTAATAATTTGGGTTTAGGGTTGTTTATTAAGGAGTTGCTTGCCTTTTTGGATTAGGGGTCTTTTCCTTTGGTGGCGGGCCAGTCTCAAATTGAGGCTGGCTTTGGTGGGAGAACGCTGCATCTCAGTGGCTTTATTGTGACGCAAGAGAGCGTTGTGAGGGCGCTGTACCTCGATGTAACATGACGAGTCTGTACTTCTCGTACGAGGGGACCCGAGCGCTTTTGTACGGAAGCGCTCGGAGTAGACTGGCCCAGAAGGGAGGCGAGACCTTCACAGCGTAAGTGCGTCTTTAGGGGGAACATTTTAGTCGTTCCCTGTTTAAGTCAGTTTGAAAGCTAGAACTGAGTATGCAGCGTCTCATGGCCACCATGGTTAGGTGAATTAATTAATTCGGAAATAAAAGCTGTGACCTTTTATCCAAGCTGTTATGGTGTCCATCTCTTTCTTTATTAGATAAGTTAAGTGTTAAGTTAATTAAGGTTGGTTAAGGTATTTAATTAGCAATAAGCCAATGGAGATCTTATGATAAATAGAGAGAGAGGCAGACAGGTAGATTTGTACAGAGGGAATTGTGTGAGTGGCATTGGCCCCTATGTACTAAAGCTTGATGAGAGAAAAAGTATTAACCAATCAGCTCCTGTCATTTTTCAAACACAGGCCCTCATTCAGACCCACTCGCAAGCGGGCGCACGTACGTTAGGCGTACGTACAAAAATATTTAAATTCAATGGCTCGCTCGTATTTTCGTTCGCATCTAAAATTCCTCCCTAAACTCTGACGACCCCTCCTCTAACTAACGAGCGTACGAAATAGCGAGCGTACATCCCCGAAATGGCTTGAAAGGAACGCACGCACAAGTATAAACAGGAAGTGGCCTTGTCAGATGTTGATTACCTGCTCCTTTATTCTGCCTACCTCCCTCAATCGTATCATGCCAATCAATGTATCAATTAGCTTAATTGTTTGTTTTTTTCAACACAATGCAAGAAACTTTACTCTTGTCGGTGTTTGTGTTTACCCGCAGAATACGTACGGATGAAACATTCGCTTTTATTGTTCAAAAAACATGTGAACCACAATTAAACAATTGTACTATTGCTGTGGATCCTCGCATATTTTCCGGGGTTCATTTCTTTATTTAAATTTGCAAACGCATGTCACTGCATCAAGCCTATCATAACTCTCCAGAGATTTCTGGCCCTGTCGAACACATGACTCATACACTAACCAATAAAATTGCTCCTGTTAATTTCCAAAATACATTAGCCAATCAGAAAATTTTTACACACTTTATCAAAAATGATTTTTAAGAAAAACACCATTGCCATCATGAGAGCCTCAGCATTCACCAGGCGCGAGCTGCTGGTGCTTACGGAGGTCATGGATCGCCGGATCACCAGCCAACCTCAACCCATGACCAACCGGCAGAAGCGCTCCGCGTATGCGGAGGCACGGTCCCGCCTGCGGTCCTTCGGCTCACGCCGCAACATCGGGCAGCTGGAGCGCAGGTGGTCCGACCTGCAACGGCGAACGCCCCGCTTGCTGGCATGCTTTCGCATGCAGATCCTGGCAAGTAAGTGTTATGTATGTGGTTTTAATGTTTGTGTTTGTGGGGCAAACTGCGTGTGCATGTTTTCCTGTCTGTCCTCTTTATTATTTGTACTCATATCTGCGTGTGCATGTTTTCCTGTCTGTCCTATTTATTATTTGTACTCATATCTGCGTGTGCATGTTTTCCTGTCTGTCCTATTTATTATTTGTACTCATATCTGCGTGTGCATGTTTTCCTGTCTGTCCTATTTATTATTTGTACTCATATCTGCGTGTGCATGTTTTCCTGTCTGTCCTCTTTATTATTTGTACTCATATCTGCGTGTGCATGTTTTCCTGTCTGTCCTATTTATTATTTGTACTCATATCTGCGTGTGCATGTTTTCCTGTCTGTCCTATTTATTATTTGTACTCATATCTGCGTGTGCATGTTTTCCTGTCTGTCCTATTTATTATTTGTACTCATATCTGCGTGTGCATGTTTTCCTGTCTGTCCTATTTATTATTTGTACTCATATCTGCGTGTGCATGTTTTCCTGTCTGTCCTATTTATTATTTGTACTCATATCTGCGTGTGCATGTTTTCCTGTCTGTCCTATTTATTATTTGTACTCATATCTGCGTGTGCATGTTTCCCCTCTATTTCTGATTTATTAATTCTACTGCTATTTGGCTTATTTTTTTTTTTTTTTAGTTTTGTTGCCCGGATTTGTCCATAAACTAACCGCAATTTCTTTGTCATATTTTAGGGGGACAGCCAAGACTCCGCCGTCACCGTCCGTCCAGACGGCGTTCCCGGCCACTATCCCCAACCCCCAGCCAACACTCCACCCCAAATCTTTCCCCTATTCCCCACTCCTCCCCATCCTTCCCAGACCCTCTCCCGGAAATGTCGGGCCTCCTTCCCCTCCGTCCCACTTCCCCCTCTCCTCCACCCACCCCTCTTCCAATTACCCCCTCCCCGGAGTCCATCATAACTCCTCCCCATTCTTTGGGGAATGACGGATCCTCCGAGGAGGATCATGGAGGCATTTCCGGAGCTCCCGTTTTGGCTCCCGGTATGTTTTTTTTTTTTTTTTTTTAAAGCACAAACTGTTTGTATGTAATCATGTGTCATGCCTTTCTTCGTGTTTTTGTGGCTTGACTTTTGGTGATTGTGAAGGTTTGCCTTTACCTCTTCCTGGTGATTTAAGCATACACATATCATACCTGTGGGAATTTGTACCTAGGCCTTGTATTTTTGCCAGCCCACCCTTTTTTTTTTTTTGTTTGGGTTTAGGAGTGATTTGTTTTTTTTTTTTAATGTGGATTCCCTATTGTTGTATTAACCCACACACTTTTCTCACCCACAGAGGAACAGAGGCGTCGGCAAGAGGTGGCGGATTGTGTGGGGCAGATGCGGCAACATGTAATCGGCATTCTGGTGGCCCTCGACCGGCTGTCTGGCCTCCTTCGGCAGTAGTTTTTTTATTTTTGTTATATTTTCAAAATAAATTTATTCAGACAAATATACGTTGTGGCTCATTTTTAAAATCCAAAACCAAGATAGTTTTCCCTGACATAAGTAGACTGTTCCTGCAAGGATTTCCCTTTTTTAAAAGTTAGATTGTGTTTTGTCTTTGTATGTCAAACAGACACCAGAAACACATAACAGTAACAATGTCATTTCCCTTTTTGGGTGTAGTGTCAATTACATATTTCTACATTTTACAGGTTCCTAGTTGGTGTGCAAGCTGCTTAGGCCAATCTTACAAATCCCAAGGTTGGGCCAGGCTTCCTTTTGGTGTGGGTTGGGAAGCTGAAAACATATTTCAGTTTAGCTCAACTGGCGTCAGTACTGGTTTACCCCTTAGTCAAATGTAACTTGTGTTAACCTGGTTACACTTGCTGTTAACGTCCCAAAAAAGGAAGACCATTTCACTCTCCAAACATTTATTCACAACATAACAGAGAAAACAAAGTGGTCACTCCCAAAAAAAGAACACAGTGATAAATTCAAATACAACACATACCAAGAAATAATTAAATAAAAACAAAAAATCAAGAACTGGTTGACGAAGGACCATGCCAACATGATTCCACAAACATGGCGTTGCGATATGGGTTCCAGAATATATGCCCAAAAGGACCAGATCCAGGTTTGGTAAGGGTAGCAGGAAGTAGTGAGCGTTGGAGTGCCAAAGATTATGTGAACAAACAGAAGATGGTGAGAAAAAAAAAACAAAATTAGATGTTCGCAAACAAACACAAACACATTAGGTATAAACACTGTAGTTTTGTTCAAACTTACCTAAAAAATCTGGCCACCACATCATCGCGTATGGCCCCCCCACATACTGACCTTCGACCAACCTCGGGGGGGCCATCCTCAGGTAAGGCATCCTCTGGCTGCATTGGGACACCACTCCTTATGGCAATGTTGTGAAATATCCCACACAGGACCACAATTTTAGACACCATATCCGGCACATACATGAGCTCGCCACCAGAGCGGTGGAGGCATCTGAATCGGCCTTTTAAAAGGCCAATACAGCGCTCCACCACTTGCCTGGTGGCTGTAAGTGCGGAATTATACGCACTTTGTGGCCCTGGTGTGGGAGCCAAATAAGGAGTGAGCAGCCAGGACATGCAAGGGTATCCACTGTCTCCTGTGAACAAAAATATACCACATCAGGAACACTGTGTATCAAGCTTAACATTGTTATGTACTAAAGGTCTCCACTTACCCAGAAGCCACGCATCACCAGCTTGTAGGTTGGTTAATTTCTGCCATATCCCTGATTGCCGGATGACGAAGGAGTCATGAGCACTTCCGGGTAATTTAGCATTCAGGGACAGGATCTGGAGGGAGGCATCACATACCACCATTACATTCAGGGAGTGATAGTGTTTACGGTTTCTAAATATTGCCTCCAGCCGTGCTGGAGGCTGAAGTGGTATGTGAGTACCATCCACAACCCCTATGATGTGTGGGAAGCCAGCTATTTGGTAAAAATTGGCCTTGGCCACACTAAGGGCACCCATATCCAAAGGCATTTTAATAAAATGATGGAGGTGCTTGAAAAGTGCCTCCATCAGTGCCCTCAGGATCCGGGAAAAGGAGGATTGGGAGATGCCCGCCACTATTCCCACCGTTGTTTGAAACGATCCTGAGGCACAGAAATGTAACACCGCCATAAATTGCGTCAGTGGTGGTATTGCTGTTGGACTGTCAATTTGCCGCTCAAGATCACTTTCTATTAATGAGAGAGTGTCTATGATGATTTTGGGAGGTAGACGGTAGCGTCTTAAAACCTCATCATCGGGCATTCCAAAAAGGGTGACACGTGTTCGAAATATCTGGGGCCTTGCATGCCTACGATGCCTACGCCTGGGACAAGTTTGAGGTTGGTCGTCTTCCGGGAGCAGGGCCAGAACAATTCGCCCCAGATCTACCTGAAATTCAAAGTTTACAATGTAAGGCTTTTGAGCCACCCCAAAGGTAACATAAAACAACTTAGCTTTCTGATACCATCCATAGCTGCTTACATGCCGGGGTATTGTCATGATACGTATAAACTGTAAAAAAGCCAAAAATGAGACATCAAAAATTTAGAGGGTGAATTTTTGTTTGTCAAATTGTTGCAAGCCAACACATAAAATAGGCGAAACACACATTTGGCCATCGATGAAAACGACATTGCACACCGTACGTCAAATAGGGTTCAAATGGACCCCAAAAATGGAAAAGGGAAAAGCAAAACTGGTTTACATGATGAATAAGCCTCGAAAAATGCGTTAATTAGTTCGCAAATGCAAGTCACTACACCAACAGTCAAAAATGCGGTAATTAGTTCGCAAATGCAAGTCACTACACCAACAGTCAAAAATGCGTTAATTAGTTCGCAAATGCAAGTCACTACACCAACAGTCAAAAATGCGTTAATTAGTTCGCAAATGCAAGTCACTACACCAACAGTCAAAAATGCGTTAATTAGTTCGCAAATGCAAGAAAAAAAATGGACTTACCCAACTCGAATATATAAGCTTTCCAAAAAAAAGGTCTTTGGGTCCGAAAGCCAAAACAAACTAAAAAAGATGAAATTAGTGTAAAAAAAAAAATAGCTAACCAAAAAACAGAAGTAGACACCAATTGGCCACAAATTAGACTGCACAAAACTTACCAAATCAGGAAAGGATGGGGAAAAAAGCAAAAAAATGCGAACGGAAAACCAAAACAACTGTAGCAAAACCAAACAAAAAACCAACTCTGCCAAATCCTCCAACCGCAAACAACCAAATCCAACCAACTTAACCGCCAACAATCCAACAACCCAACCTCGACTCCACACACACCAAGCCATAAATAGTGTTTATTTTCCCGCACAAATTAAGGATGAATCATAGGGACGCACAATCAATGATGCGGCCGCAAACAAAGGACGCATGTATAAATACGTCACAAAATCACATTGAATTTCTGGTTGATTTCATTCTGGAAGCAGAGACATGGCTTCAGACCAGGGAAACAATGGCCAAAAATCCGGCGGTAAGGCCTTCATGCATTTTGTCTCAATGATTATTTTAAAACATAATATTGGGCAAGTTGTGAAGTGGCTAAATCTGCATATTTACCCAAATAGGTGAGGAGGATGACATGGAAGAGACTGCTGGCCCCAGTCAACCCGCCAAAGCTGCCAAAAAAAAAAGGCAGCCACATTTCACAAGCAAGGAGATGGAGGTTTTGATCCAGAAGTGCGTTGACATCCTGCCCCAGGCAGCCAGGAATATGAGCCAAAGCCAGAAGTGGAGAATGTGGGAGGAGGTCGCCGTTGCTGTCAATAGGGTGGGTGATTATGTCCGTCTAGCCCGGGATGTCAAACGGCGGTAAGTAAACACTTTCCCATCCTATAAACAAACCCCATTGTAAAAAAAAGGATAATGGTTCCAATTTCATTCCACAGATGGGCAGACTTCAAATATCGTCTCAAGCAAAAACTTGCCGACAGGGCTAGGCATGCAAGGGGGACAGGTGGGGGTCCCACCCCTGTGTCATTGGAGTTGACAGACTTAGAAGAGCTGGCACAGGGGTGTGTGCAGGCTGTGGAGGTGTTTGGCGTGTCCAACATGGATACGGACATGCCAGACTTTGCGGCTCCTCATGTTGGCCAAGGTAAGTCTTGTGATGTCACCAACTCTGAAATGCTATTGTGCCAATATGTAGATTCTAATGTGAGTCTTTTCGCAATTTTCCTAACAGAGACAGAGGCGGATGAGTCTGCTCCAAAGGGGAGCCTTGGCCGCAGAATTTCTGCTGGCTCTGCAGGGGAGGAACCAGTACATCCGGCTGAGGACCCTGCAGAAGCCAGTCCAGGGCGTGCCCCCTCGCAGGCAGTGGGCCTCCTCACAGAACTCAATTTTAAATCGGATTTCCATACGGAGATTCTGCAGAGGATGGACGCCAGTCTGATACGGGTGGCTGAGGCCCTGGAGCAAAATGCTGCGGCCAACGTGACCATTGCTCAGGCCCTGGCGGAAAATACCAGGGCCAACATCCGCATTGCCGATGCCCTGGAGCAGCTCGTTCGCCAGCACATGGTGGAGCCGACCTCCCTTCCTGCCGGAACATCCGGATCCTCTACCTCTGGCACAACATCAGCCAATCCTCCAAATGTGCCTAGCCCTGTGCCTAGTCCAGAGGCCACAACATCTGCCTCTGGACAGGCCAGCCCGATGGCATCCCGGACCCGGTCTGGCGCCCACCCTCACCCAGCCAAACGGGCGAGAAAACGGTGACAGCAATGGCGACTTTTCCCACACTCCTTCTGTGCTTGGCTCATATTCCTTTCTGGTCAAAACTTCCCTCTCCTTTCTTGTGAAATGTTTTTAAATTTGGTATTTACGTTTATGTTACCAGTTATGGGTTTTTTTTTTTTTTTAACAAATATCTTGGCCACAAAAAAAGGCAACAAAATATTAGGCCAATTTGTTTGTGTTTAAACAATAAATTTAAAACAAAAAACTGACATTGTATTGTGACATTATTGTACAAATGGGTTACATTTAATCCTGGCCCTAAAGGCAAAAACTGACCCTCTTAAAAAAAAAAAAAGGCCTCTTTAAGGAACGTTTAAAAAATCACATAGCGATGCAAATTCCACAGTAAACCAAAAAAAAGGGGAGCTAATTAAAACATGATGACATTATTGTTACAATAGGCCATAACCAACAAATTGTGGCCAAAATAAAACACCAAAAATGTACGCTAATTGATTGTGTCATCCTGACATTAGCAGCTCTGATTTCCACCTGCGTACGCTTTTGTGCTATCCCAATAAACTGCTTTCCAAACACATACCAAGCCGGTTTTCAATCCAACACTAATTACTTTACTGACCAGCCGCGATTAATCGCAGCACCATCGTTGAGTCCCGGGACGGAGGAGAAGGCCATCGCCAATGTGGTCGAGTAATCCTGACCCTAAGCTGTGCGAGCATTTTGAAGGGAAAGCGGATGTTCCAGTGACGTATGAGACGGTCCGAACACATTTGACGTTCGCATCTGCTAATGTATGTACGCCCCAAAAACGCCTCGCCACGCCTGCGTTTTTTCATCTCCACCCCCGTCAACACCCAAAAACGCCCTGTTCTGTCAATCACATTTGACATGTCACTTCCTGTACGCTATTTTAGGAACGAGAGAAAAAAAACTCGCAATCTGCCGTACGCACATGCGCAGTGTAACACCGACGCATGCGCGGTTAGTCAACATCGGAACGCAACGAGCGTACTGTTGTTAACGTGCGGCTCTGAATGAGGGCCACAGCTTGTAAAATGTAAGTCAGAAGCTGATTGGTTAGTGCTTTATCTCTGTCCAGTCTTTGATACATAGGCCCCATTACCTGTACAGCACCAGGGGCCCTGAAGGACCAAAGACTCCACCGCCAATGTCATGAGAGCGGCGACTATTGAGGAGGTGGAATAAGGTAGCTGAAGTCTTTCCCACAGGTGGCTCCTGAGATGGGGGAGGAGACAATATTGGCAGGGCTGCCGGTAGTGGATAGGAGCGTACCCCAGATAAGGTTGAATTTGGCGAAGCTGCTGAGATAAAGGGACCGGAGGATCCTGCGGTGGAAATCAGGTCTTGGTCACTATCCAGAGGAGCAGATCTGAGTGAGAACACTTCCCTGCCCTTCAGACACCACTGGACACTATGGAGATATAGCAAAGCTGGCGTCTCAGCTGGGTAATGTGTGAGCTTCATTATAACCAGCACAAGCTCATTACGCTTTAACGAGGAGGGAAGTATTACAGGGGGTAGAGGTGGAGCCTGCAAATTAGATCTTGAGCGATAAGAATGAAGCCAAGCACACAGTTAGACAATATAGATGCACTATTACTCCCAGAGATATACGTCCACCATTTACTGAGTATTCAGCTACTGAGTTATAACTGAGAGCTGCAGCTTTGCCTTCAAACCAGAGAATTATCCAGTTACCAGTAGCTTAGTTACTACTCTAATACAAGGACCTTATTACACTTTAGTAACTCAGCTAGAGAAAACCATATAACTGCTGAATACAGTATATTACACTCCGTATCAGACTGGGGCATGTTGTGCCCACCGGGGGAATGCAATGGTAGGGGTGCATGCTTAACCACCACAGGAGGTGTGGCCAACCGACCACAGGAGGTGTGGCCAACCGACCGCCGGAGGTGTGGCCAACCGACCGCCGGAGGTGTGGCCAACCGACCGCAGGAGGTGTGACCAACCGACCTCAGGAGGTGTGACCAACCGACCACAGGAGGTGTGACCAACCACCACAGAGGGTGTGGCCAACCATTAGAGAGGACACAGCCTGCAGACAACATGGCTACTTCAGTACATGGTCTGAGCTCCATTATAAATATATATATTAAATACTGATAGCGCATGCAAAGCCAGGGGGGTGGGGTGGGATCAATGTGATTGCTCCCCCCATGGGAAGAGGAGACTGCTGTGTGCTGAGCTGCCTGTGAGGTAAGAGGGAGGGGGGTGGCATCAGACCTTTTCCAGCTTCTCCCATCTTACTGTACCTCCGTTATACCGCTAATCTTCCGGTGGTGATCATTGGTATATCTAACGAGGTGATTGTGCTGGACACATATGTAAATGTATATAGATTGTATTGAGACACAAATGCTGTGTTGTGATGTTATTGATAATATTTGAAGAACTGAATCCCATCTGATTTATTGGTGGACGTGAACCTGATCAATAAACTTTTATTATTAAAGTGTATTTCCTTACCCTGAACAGCATGGAAATGGGGTCCCTAAGGTGGTACTCCCTGTGGATTAGTGTACCTAGTAGGGAAGGGAGCGTCCCCAGGTCCCTCTCGGGGGAAAGGGTTACAGTAGAAATATTTGGGTGGAGGCACCTGGTAAAAAGAAAAAAAATAAGGCACTAGAACTTTAATAATACTAATAAACCCTATAACACTACAGTATAACACTATCCTTATAACACAAAGTAGGTTACACTACTAATTGTTTCTCTTACTGTTAGGCTGGAATTAGACTCTACGTTATATGCCGGCATGGCTGGCCCGGAATGCTGCGCTTGTTTACCTATGATAATTAGGGATAAATAGCCCATTCATAGCAAATCCTCTTACACTGCAGAAGGGCCTTATGGCAAATGTACCTGATTTTACCTTAATATTGTGGTTCCCCCAGGGACCTACAGAATGAGCTATCGGTGGCAGCTACCATCTGCGGTGGCCGGAGAGCGTGACGGGCGCTGCCATATTTAGGGGTTTATGTATCAAGCAGTAAAGAGCGTGGTGAAGTGGACTAGTGGAGAAGTTGCCCATAGCAACCAATCAGCTTTGAAGTAGCATTTATCAAGTACATTTATTAAGAACAGTCTATAAAATAATAGGTAGGAGCTGAGTGGTTGCTATGGGCAACTTCTCCACTGGTCTCTTCTCCATGCTTTTCCCTGCTTGATACATAAACCCCTTAGGGTGGGTGTAGAGTGAGTTACCACCATGGCAAAGATAACTGAAGACACCTCGGGTGATATTATTTAACGTCCTTATGTTTCTCTGAGGCACAAGAAGGGTGATGAGTCAAGTTCTCGTTAAGCGCTGGAGTGACCCCCTTGGATCACAGTTGCCCACTCTCCCGGGATGTGGGGGGAAATCAGAACGCAGGCGTGCTTAAAAGGTCAAAACGGGCGTTTTAAGGGTGTGCATAATTAGTAAAGCAGCGTCATTGACCACGTCACTTGGTTGTATTTTAGCCAGAACTGCTCGCAAGATTGCGGTAGGACAAACCAACCACAAGAATAGCAAGCAGTTCATACGCTGTTCGATGTACTCGATTAATCTAATAAATAGCGGACATGACGTATGATGCGAGCGGCCAGGGGACGTTTTGTACAAAAAAAGTCTGCATGTTTTTTTCGCTCGTTCAGACATGGAGGTGTCAACAGACCGCAAAGAGCGAACGGTTAATTTAAATAGCCACCCCCTTTCTCTGAACGAGCGAGCGCAAATAGCGTCCGGCTCTGAATCAGACCCAGTGTCCAATAAAATGGCTCCAATATGGGTCTCTTACCAAGATGGCCACCAATACTATAATGGCGCATGCATGGTGCCATTTTATTCACTGTGTATGAGCGATACAGTGGAGGACAGTTCTCCTCCCCTTAGCTCCTGAGACAAGTGACAAGTTCCCACATATGACCGCTGTTCCAGCACCTACACCATTGCGACAACACCTGAGACAGTCACCGGCTGGGGAGCAGCCTAAACCGACTCCACTTTATGCTCTGGTCACACAGTGTAATCATGGCACACAACCACACATACAAGTCTCTATCAGAGCACATCAGGAGCCATCTGTGGGGTGCATGGCTGTATGTACATCATGGCACACCACCACACACACAAGTCTCCATCAGAGCACATCAGGAGCCATCTGTGGGGTACATGGGCCGTATGTACATCATGGCACACCATCACACACACAAGTCTCCATCAGAGCACATCAGGAGCCATCTGTGGGGTACATGGGCCATATGTACATCATGGCACACCACCACACACACAAGTCTCCATCAGAGCAAATCAGGAGCCATCTGTGGGGTATATGGTCTGTATGTACATCATGGCACACCACCACACACACAAGTCTCCATCAGAGCACATCAGGAGCCATCTGTGGGGTGCATGGGCCGTATGTACATCATGGCACACCACCACACACACAAGTCTCCATCAGAGCACATCAGGAGCCATCTGTGGGGTACATGGGCTGTATGTACATCATGGCACACCACCACACACACAAGTCTCCATCAGAGCACATCAGGAGCCATCTGTGGGGTATATGGTCTGTATGTACATCATGGCACACCACCACACACACAAGTCTCCATCAGAGCACATCAGGAGCCATCTGTGGGGTGCATGGGCTGTATGTATATCATGGCATACCACCACACACACAAGTCTCCATCAGAGCACATCAGGAGCCTTCTGTGGGGTATATGGTCTGTATGTACATCATGGCACACCACCACAAACACAAGTCTCCATCAGAGCACATCAGGAGCCATCTGTGGGGTACATGGGCTGTATGTACATCATGGCACACTACCACACACACAAATGTCAGAGCACATCCTGCAGCACAGCATTCTCCTGCCAATGCCAGATAGAGGGAGACATGATCCATCACCTGCCCATCATGGTATGACAGAAGATGTCCTGGGCTGGCTGCCTTGCTTGTTCCCGCCACTTGTTCTTCTCTTCTGGTCTTGGGGCATATTGGCTTTCTACATTGCAGTATACTTGCCAACCAGTGGCGGGCTGGGCTGGGGGGCAGGGTGCCATGTGCCCCCTGGGCCGCAGTGTCATGCGGGCCATGGGCAGTCTGTGTCACTGTGACACAGACTGCACCACGTGTGTAGCGCTGACCAGATGGAGTTCGGTCAGCGCTACACAAGGGACAATCACACAACCGCCGACTCCGGCAGCTGTGTGTTTGTTGTAAGCAGCAGCCGCTGAGAGTTTGACAGACTCTCATTAGCTGCTGCTGCGCCCACTGCAGGAGCCGCTCCATCTTCCGGCTCCCGCAGTGGGCAATGGGAGAGGCGTCATGATGTCATGACGTCTCTCCCATAATGCAGAGCGGCCCGGCCCGTGAAGGACAGACGGAGGAGCGGATGGCAACGGCGGGAGCGGGGATTCAGGTAAGTGGCTTTTTTTTATTACGTGTGTCTACTGGGGGAGGGGCGGGCACTCAAGGGGGAGACCACTACTGGGGGCACTACAAGGGGGGGACTACTACTACTGAAGGCACTACAAGGGGGGGCTACTACTACTGAAGGCACTACAAGGGGGGGGCTACTACTAGGGGCACTACACAGGGGGGAGGGGACTATCACTGGGGGCACTGCATCGAGGGACCACTGCTGGGGGCTCTATAAAAAGGGCAATACTGGGGGTACTGCATAGGGGGGAGACTACAGCTGGGGCCACTATTTAAGGGGGACTGCATAAGGGTTACCACTATTGGGGGCACTGCATGGGGGGTAGACTGCTACTGGGGGCACTCTAAAAGGAGCACTGCATAAGGGGTACCACTACTGGGGGCACTATATAAGGGGCACTGCATAGGGGGTACCACTACTGGGGCCACTATTTAAGGGGGACTGCATAAGGGTTACCACTATTGGGGGCACTGCATGGGGGGTGGACTGCTACTGGGGGCACTATATAAGGAGCACTGCATAAGGGGTACCACTACTGGGGGCACTATATAAGGGGCACTGCACAGGGGGGACCACTACTGGGGGCACTATATAAGGGGCTTACTACTGGGGGCACAAGGGCCACTGCACAGGGGGGACCACTACTGGGGGCACTGTATAAGGGGCACTCCATAGGGGGGATCACTACTGGGGGCACTACTGGAGGCCTGCATAAGGGGGTCCTCTCCTGGGGCACAGGGGGGCACTGCATATGGGCACCATGACGGGGCTGTTCCATATCTATTTTTACATTACATTAATCCCATATGGACCCACCTCCTACCGGGAACACTTGAGGGGGGGGGCGCCGTAGCACGCACGTTCTTCGGGCACCCTGGCTACACGCTACTCCTCTGCCAGGGCCGCCTGCATGCATTTGACCCCCAGGCTAAAAGTTGCCAGCCAGCCCCTGTTGCCAACTCTCCCTGATTGTCAGGGAGATGCCCTGAAATAGCAGCAATCTCCCCGACTCCCTGAAGAGTCTAATAAGCTCCCTGATTGCACCTTACCCCCATTATATAGCTGTTATATATACTGTAGTAAAAACAGAGATATATACATCCAAATGGGGTCATTAGTATCACTTCCCTGCATTGGGTATAAGGCACAATGATCCCTATGGCTACATGTATTTTCTGTAATGTATCAGTGTGTTATCATCAACAAATAGATTTTACTGACTGCTTTTGGGCTCATTTACATTTGTTTGTAAATTAATTCTATGACACATCTCTCAGATGTAGCAGCACACGCCTATCACATGTATGACATGCCTCTCATATGTAGCAGTACACGCCTATCACATGTATGACACACCTCTCAGATGTAGCAGTACACGCCTATCACATGTATGACACGCCTCTCAGATGTAGCAGTACACGTCTATCACATGTATGACACACCTCTCAGATGTAGCAGCACACACCTATCACATGTATGACATGCCTCTCATATGTATGAGTACACGCCTATCACATGTATGACACGCCTCTAAGATGTAGCAGTACACAACCCATCACATGTATGACACGCCTCTCAGATGTAGCAGTACTCACTTTTCACATGTATGACACACCTCTCAGATGTAGCAGCACACACCTATCACATGTATGATACGCCTCACAGATGTAGCAGTACATGCCTATCACATGTATGATACGCCTCTCAGATGTAGCAGTACATGCCTATCACATGTATGACACGCCTCTCAGATGTAGCAGTACATGCCCACTTTACTGCCGTGCTCATAGGTGCCGGTCTCACCCTCTCTCTGACATGCTTTTTAAAAAATAGGCAGGTGGCAAGTGAGCTGACGGTCTCTCCGACCTCTGACATGTTACTGTGCATGAGCGGCGTCTCCGCGCATCTTTCTCCGGGCGTTTCTCATGGGCAGACACAACCCTGAGACTCTCCATCTGTTTGCTGTGTGCAGAGCCTACAAAGCTTCCGCAAGTATACTACACCACCACCGCTACAATGAGGGGGCATAGTGCTAACATCTGCCGGTGCTTTTACCACCCAGGCGCCTGGCGCACTATAATGCCCAGCAATACCCATAAGCTCCTGGCTATTGATATACCTTGTTACAAGTCCAGTCCAGGACTTGCACATGGCTCAAGATTCTCCTGCTCCTGTTCCTGTTCCCACTGGAACTGCCCCCAGGAGATCCGGACGTCTGAGACCTGGGCTGGGTTCCTCCCATGTCACCTGATGAGTCCTTCCTCTATTTAAACTCAATGAACATTTGCTGCCTCGCCGGCTATAGCGTTTACTTCAGCGCTCGGCTCTGCTGCATGGTCAGCATTACTTACTTGCTACAGGTCCTCCGTGTCTCTTCCGACTGCTCGGCCGCTCCAGGACACACTTCCTCCCGGCCACCCTCGTGCTGCCTCCAGCTCTCCTAGCCACATCACCAGCTGTTACCTGCTGTCGGCTGACACTGAGGGTGTACTCAGCTTCCTGACCGACTCCCCCGGCAACTCCTGCAGCGCTGCCATTCCAGCCTCCGTCTGTACCCGGTTCTATCATCAGCACTCAGCCGCCACAGTACCAGCAGCGCCTCCAGGACATCGGCTATCATCACAGCTCCTGCATCCTCGTGCTGTCATCGGCTCCTCAAGCTGCAGTGCCCATCGCTTTCCAGCACCATCAGCTGTACCATCGGTCCAGTAGCAGTCATCATCGGCCCATTGGCCACAACATCGACCCACTGGTCACAACATCGGCTCACCAGCCGCAACTTAGGCCCATTGGCCTTCATCATCGGCTTATTAGCTGCCTCATCGGCCCATTGGCCGCAACATCGACCGACTAGTCACAGCATCGTCTCACCAGCCGCTACTTAGGCCCGATGGTCTTCATCATCGGCTTATTAGCCGCATCATCAGCCCATTGGCCACAACATGGACCCACTGGTCACAACATCGGCTCACCAGCCGCAACTTAGGCCCGTTGGCCTTCATCATCGGCTTATTCACTGCATCATTTGCCCATTGGCCGCAACAGCAACCCACCGGTCAAAGCATCGGCTCACCAGCCGCAACATCGGCCCATTGGCCACTTTCATCGGCTCATTAGCCACACCATCGGCATTAGCCGCATTATCGGTTCTTAAAGACCGCAACAACCAGATTCTCATCTCTCCCCGCGTCATTTGTTCCACCACCGACCGTCTTAGGAACTCCAGTTCTGACGTCTACTTCCTGTCTATCTGGACCCTAACGGCTACCTTATAGGTATAGCTACAGACCGTAACATTATATCCCTGTGTCTTTTGTTATTTGTGGGTTAACTGGTTAAGCTGTAGCACGTGTGGACTAACTGCCACCACCACCAAACAACTGCGCAAACACATCTAACATCACATATTGGGCGGGATGTACTAAAGGCGAAAATGTGGTGAAACCCCTGAAAATGCAGTTATCGGGGGTGTTACCACATTCCCCAAATGTACTAAGCACCGGAATGCGATGCATGCACAGATGGACGCCAGAGGGACTCCTGGGGGTTAAACCCGGAATGTCCGGAGCCATCGCAAAGGACAGATCTTACCGGGAGAGCTGTGATATTCTCGGTACATACTGTACCTCGGTAATGAACCGCGGTATGTACCTGAAGACAGGGCGGATGTAACGCATTGCAGATGTGATACTTAGTACATCCCGTCCATACTCTGATGTCACACTGAGAAGCCATTTTACAACAGCGCGCAGGAAGGGATCGGCTGTAACTACCCGGCAGGCAGAGCCCGATAAGTGATTCTAGGAGCTTCGCACATTATTATGTATTATTATTAAATGGTGGATTTATCCTACATGCTGGACGTGTTTAGGTCGGCTGCGATACTGCGCAATCATGGACCCATTTCATTGTAGGGCCCAGGACATACTGAATCACTTAACCCAAAGGATAGCGGCAGCTTTAGGACTACAAAGTCACCGGTATGTGCAGCAGACACGAGATCTGGGCAGCGCTGCTCTTATCCGCAGGAATCCCGAGTGCGTTTCATTTTCAATCTGGAAAGAGTTACAACCAAGAATTAAAGAAGTTCTCTTGGCTTTGGCTGCGTTCTGGGTCCTGTGTGAGCCATTGATTGTGGCCGCACAGACAGAAGGAGCATTCATGGACGGAGCTGTAGTGTGTGTTTGTGCATAATGGTGAGCTGGGCATTCTCAGAGTCAGCAGCTGTGTAAATGCTGACGGCTCTCACTGACTGACACTCAGTCATCTGTCAGATGTGAACTTCGCACAGTTGGCTGCTTTGCCCAGGGGACGTAGGTAAATATTCCTGTTTATTTGTGGAAGATGTTTTCCTTCCTTCGCCATACACAGACTTTTCTTACTTTGTAGTGAAGTGACTGCAGAGTGGGGAGAGCGCACTACATGTGTCAGTGGTACTAACAGCCCGGGGTCATTTGGCACAATGTAAAATATTACACTGTGAGAGGGGCTGTCAGTATTTAAAGACTATTCCTGCAATAAATCAAAGTGCGGGTCTCCCCTGGGGGCTCTCACCTGGATGACGGGTGCGTTCTGGGAGTGACCACTGTCCGGAGGTGGGCCGGGCTCTCTCCCAATTCCCAGTGTGGGTCCGTGTAGGATGACCGGATGATTTTACACCAAAACGGTCAGGAAGCTGCAGGAACAGTCACTGGTTCATCCCACCTGGAAACTGCGGCCAGACCAAGGCAGAGGCTGGGGTCAAAGCATCTGCTCCCAGTTTACTAGACTACAGGTCCATTGATTTGGGGTTGGGTGCCCTGGAACAGATGAAGTGTTGGGACGGGAGCTGCAGTCCTGGTGTGGTCACCACTCACCCCAACTACAATACGGGCCAATGTCATGTGCTACTGAGTAGCACTATTCCAGCTGCGCTCACCTATATATAATGTGTGCGTGTAAATGTATACATGATTAATAGGCTACTAAGGATACAATATAGACAACTGTAATAGGTGTAACAGGTTTATTGGGAAGCAAAGTCTGTATGGACTGTCAGACTGTGCAGATGTATAATACAGACAGTGCACCTGATTCATCATGGATCGCAATTGTAACCGTGTACGCAGATCTGTTGTATTAGGAGGAGAGGGATGGGAACACAAGGAGGAAGGGGACCATGTGTAGTATGTGGATGAGGAAGGGAAGCCATGTGTAGTATGTGGATGGGGAAGAGGAGCCATGTGTAGTATGTGGATGGGGAAGGGGAGCCATGTGTAGTATGTGGATGGGGAAGGGGAGCCATGTGTAGTATGTGGATGGGGAAGGGGAGCCATGTGTAGTATGTGGATGGGGAAGGGGAGCCATGTGTAGTATGTGGATGGGGAAGGGAAGCCATGTGTAGTATGTGGATGAGGGAAGGGAGCCATGTGTAGTATGTGGATGAGGGAAGGGGAGCCATGTGTAGTATGTGGATGGGGAAGGGAAGCCATGTGTAGTATGTGGATGGGGAAGGGGAGCCATGTGTAGTATGAGGATGGGGAAGGGAAGCCATGTGTAATATGTGGATGGGGAAGGGGAGCCATGTGTAGTGTGTGGATGGGGAAGGGGAGCCATGTGTAGTATGTGGATGAGGGAAGGGGAGCCATGTGTAGTATGTGGATGAGGTAAGGGAAGCCATGTGTAGGATGTGGATGGGGAAGGGGAGCCACGTGTAGTATGTGGATGGGGAAGGGGAGTCATGTGTAGTATGTGGATGGGGAAGGGAAGCCATGTGTAGTATGTGGATGGGGAAGGGAAGCCATGTGTAGTATGTGGATGGGGAAGGGAAGCCATGTGTAATATGTGGATGGGGAAGGGGAGCCATGTGTAGTGTGTGGATGGGGAAGGGGAGCCATGTGTAGTATGTGGATGAGGGAAAGGGAGCCATGTGTAGTATGTGGATGAGGTAAGGGAAGCCATGTGTAGGATGTGGATGGGGAAGGGAAGCCATGTGTAGTATGTGGATGAGGGAAGGGGAGCCACGTGTAGTATGTGGATGGGGAAGGGGAGTCATGTGTAGTATGTGGATGGGGAAGGGAAGCCATGTGTAGTATGTGGATGGGGAAGGGAAGCCATGTGTAGTATGTGGATGGGGAAGGGGAGCCATGTGTAGTATATGGATGGGGGAAGAGGAGCCATGTGTAGTATGTGGATGGGGGAAGGGGAGCCATGTGTAGTATGTGGATGGGGGAAAGGGAGCCATGTGTAGGATGTGGATGGCGTAGGGGAGCCATGTGTAGTATGTGGATGGGGAAGGGGAGCCATGTGTAGTATGGGATATGGGAAGGGGAGCCATGTGTAGTATGTGGATGAGGGAAGGGAAGCCATGTGTAGTATGTGGATGGGCAAGGGGAGCCATGTGTAGTATGTGGATGGGGAAGGGGAGCCATGTGTAGTATGTGGATGGGGAAGGGGAGCCATGTGTAGCATGTGGATGGGGGAAAGGGAGCCATGTGTAGGATGGGGAAGGGGAGCCATGTGTAGTATGTGGATGGGGAAGGGGAGCCATGTGTAGTATGTGGATGGGGGAAGGGGAGCCATGTGTAGTATGTGGATGGGGGAAGGGGAGTCATGTGTAGTATGTGGATGGGGGAAAGGGAGCCATGTGTAGGATGGGATAGGGGAGCCATGTGTAGTATGTGGATGGGGAAGGGGAGCCATGTGTAGTATGTGGGGGAAGGGGAGCCATGTGTAGTATGTGGATATGGGAAGGGGAGCCATGTGTAGTATATGGATGGGGAAGGGGAGCCATGTGTAGGATGTGGATGGGGAAGGGGAGCCATGTGTAGGATGTGGATGGGGAAGGAGAGCTCTGTGTGTTATGTGGATGGGGAGCCCTGTGTAGGATGTGGATGGGGGAAGGGGAGCCCTGTGTAGGATATGGGAAGGGGAGCCCTGTTCAGGATGGGGAAAAGGAGCCCTGTGTAGGATGGGGAAGGTGAACCCTGTGTAGGATGTGGATGGGGAAGGGGAGCCCTGTGTAGTTTGTGGATGGGGGAAGGGGAGCCCTGTGTAGGATGGGGAAGGGGAGCCCTGTGTAGGATATGGATATGGGAAGGGGAGCCCTGTGTAGGATGGGGAAGGGGAGCCATGTGTAGGATGTGGATGGGGAAGGGGAGCCATGTGTAGTATGTGGATGAGGAAAGGGGAGCGCAGTGTAGTTTGTGGATATGGGAAGGGGAGAGATGTGTAGGATGTGGATGGGGAAGGGGAGCCATGTGTAGAATGTGGATGGGGAAGGGGAGCCATGTGTAGAGATGTGGATGGGGAAGGGGAGCCCTGTGTATTATGTGGATGGGGAGCCCTGTGTAGGATGTGGATGGGGGAAGGGGAGCCCTGTGTAGGATATGGATATGGGAAGGGGAGCCCTGTGTAGGATGGGGAAGGGGAGCCCTGTGTAGGATGGGGAAGGGGAGCCTGTGTAGGATGTGGATGGGGGAAGGGGAGCCCTGTGAAGGATATGCATATGGGAAGGGGAGCCCTGTGTAGGATGGGGAAGGGGAGCCCTGTGTAGGGTGTGGATGGGGGAAGGGGAGCCCTGTGTAGGATATGGGAAGGGGAGCCCTGTGTAGGATGTGGATATGGGAAGGGAAGCCCTGTATAGTATGTGGATGGGGAGCCCTGTGTAGGATGTGGATATGGGAAGGGGAGCCCTGTGTAGTATGTGGATGGGGGTAGGGGGGCCCTGTGTAGCATGTGGATGGGGGAAGGAGAACCATGTGTAGTATGTGGATATGGGAAGGGGAGCCCTGTCTAATATGTGGATAGGGAGCCCTGTGTAGGATGTGGATGGGGGAAGGGGAGCCATGTGTAGGATGTGGATATGGGAAGGGGAGAGATGTGTAGGATGGGGGAATTGGAGCCCTGTGTGGGATGTGGATGGGGGAAGGGGGGCCCTGTGTAGTATGTGGATGGGGGAAGGGGAGCCATGTGTAGTATGTGGATGAGGGAAAAGGATGTGGATATGGGAAGGGGAGCCATGTGTAGTATGTGGATGAGGGAAGGGGAGCCATGTGTAGTATGTGGATGGGGAAGGGGAGCCATGAGTAGGATGTGGATGGGGAGCAATGTGTAGGATGTGAATGGGGAGCCATGTGTAGTATGTGGATGATGGAAGGGGAGCCATGTGTAGTATGTGGATGGGGAAGGGGAGCCATGTGTAGTATGTGGATGAGGGAAGGGGAGCCATGTGTAGTATGTGGATGGAGAAGGGGAGCCATGTGTAGTATGTGGATGGGGAAGGGGAGCCATGTATAGTATGTGGATGGGCGAAGGGGAGCCATGTGTAGTATGTGGATGGGGGAAAGGGAGCCATGTGTAGGATGTGGATGGGGAAGGGGAGCCATGTGTAGTATGTGGATGGGGAACGGAAGCAATGTGTAGTATGTGGATGGGGAAAGGGGAGCCATGTGTAGTATGTGGATGGGGGAAAGGGAGCCATGTGTAGTATGTGGATGGGGGAAAGGGAACCCTGTGTGGGATGTGGATGCGGAATGGGAGCCCTTTGTGGGATGTGGATGAGGGAAGGGGAGCCATGTGTAGTATGTGGATATGGGAAGGGGAGATATGTGTAGGATGTGGATGGGGAAGTTGAGCCATGTGTAGGATGTGGATGGGGAAGGGGAGCCCTGTGTATTATGTGGATGGGGGGCCCTGTGTAGGATGTGGATGGGGGAAGGGGAGCCCTGTGTAGGATATGGATATGGGAAGGGGAGCCCTGTGTAGGATGGGGAAGGGGAGCCCTGTGTAGGATGGGGAAGGGGAGCCCTGTGTAGGATGTGGATGGGGAAGGGGGGCCCTGTGTAGTATGTGGATTGGCGAAGGGGAGCCATGTGTAGTATGTGGATGAGGGAAGGGGAACCATGTGTGGGATGTGGATATGGGAAGGGGAGCCATGTGTAGTTTGTGGATGAGGGAAGGGGAGCTATGTGTAGTATGTGGATGGGGAAGGGGAGCCATGTGTAGGATGTAGATGGGGAAGGGGAGCCATGTGTAGGATGGGGAAGGGGAGCCTTGTTTAGGATGTGAATGGGGAAGGGAAGCCATGTGTAGGATGTGGATGATGGAAGGGGAGCCATGTGTAGTATGTGGATGGGGAAGGGGAGTCATGTGTAGTATGTGGATGAGGGAAGGGGAGCCATGTGTAGTATGTGGATGAGGGAAGGGGAGCCATGTGTAGTATGTGGATGGGGAAGGGGAGCCATGTGTAGTATGTGGATGGGGAAGGGGAGCCATGTGTAGTATGTGGATGGGCGAAGGGGAGCCATGTGTAGTATGTGGATGGGGGAAAGGGAGCCATGTGTAGGATGTGGATGGGGAAGGGGAGCCATAAGTAGGATGTGGATGGGGAAGAGGAGCCCTGTATATTATGTGGATGGGGAGCCCTGTGTAGGATGTGGATGGGGGAAGGGGAGCCCTGTGTAGGATATGGATATGGGAAGGGGAGCCCTGTGCAGGATGGGGAAGGGGAGCCCTGTGTAGGATGGGGAAGGGGAGCCCTGTGTAGGATGTGGATGGGGGAAGGGGAGCCCTGTGTAGGATATGGGAAGGGGAGCCCTGTGTAGTATGTGGATGGGGAGCCCTGTGTAGGATGTGGCTGGGGGAAGGGGAGCCCTGTGTAGGATGTGGATATGGGAAGGGGAGCCCTGTGTAGGATGTGGATATGGGAAGGGGAGCCCTGTGTAGGATGTGGATATGGGAAGGGGAGCCCTGTGTAGGATGTGGATATGGGAAGGGGAGCCCTGTGTAGGATGTGGATATGGGAAGGGAAGCCCTGTGTAGTATGTGGATGGGGAGCCCTGTGTAGGATGTGGCTGGGGGAAGGGGAGCCCTGTGTAGGATGTGGATATGGGAAGGGGAGCCCTGTGTAGGATGTGGATATTGGAAGGGGAGCCCTGTGTAGGATATGGATATGGGAAGGGGAGCCCTGTGTAGGATGTGGATATGGGAAGGGGAGCCCTGTGTAGGATGTGGATGGGGAAGGGGAGCCATGTGTAGTATGTGGATGGGCGAAGGGGAGCCATGTGTAGTATGTGGATGGGGGAAAGGGAGCCAGGTGTAGGATGTGGATGGGGAACCATGTGTAGTATGTGGATGGGGGAAGAGAAGCCATGTGTAGTATGTGGATGGGGGAAAGGGAGCCCTGTGTAGTATGTGGATGGGGGAAAGGGAGCCCTGTGTAGGATGTGGCTGGGGGAAAGGGAGCCCTGTGTAGGATGTGGATATGGGAAGGAGAGCCCTGTGTAGGATGTGGATATGGGAAGGGGAGCCCTGTGTAGGATGTGGTTATGAGAAGGGAAGCCCTTTGTGGGATGTGGATGGGGAGCACTGTGTAGGATGTGGCTGGGGGAAGGGGAGCCCTGTGTAGGATGTGGATATGGGAAGGGAAGCCCTGTGTAGGATGTGGATATGGGAAGGGGAGCCCTGTGTAGGATGTGGATGGGGAAGGGGAGCCATGTGTAGTATGTGGATGGGCGAAGGGGAGCCATGTGCAGTATGTGGATGGGGGAAAGGGAGCCATGTGTAGCATGTGGATGTGGAAGGGAAGCCATGTGTAGTATGTAGATGGGGGAAGGGGAGCCATGTGTAGTATGTGGATGGGGAAAGGGAGCCATGTGTAGTATGTGGATGGGGGAAAGGGAGCCCTGTTTGGGATGTGGATGGGGAGTGGGAGCAATGTGTGGGATGTGGATGAGGGAAGGGGAGCCATGTGTAGTATGTGGATATGGGAAGGGGAGCCATGTGTAGGATGTGGATGGGGAAGGGGAGCCATGTGTTGGATGTGGATGGGGAAGGGGAGCCCTGTGTATTATGTGGATGGGGAGCCCTGTGTAGGATGTGGATGGGGAAGGGGAGCCCTGTGTAGGATATGGATATGGGAAGGGGAGCCCTGTGTAGGATGGGGAAGGGGAGTCCTGTGTAGGATGGGGAAGGGGAGTCCTGTGTAGGATGGGGAAGTGGAGCACTGTGTAGGATGGGGAAGGGGAGCCTGTGTAGGATGTGGATGGGGGAAGGGGAGCCCTGTGTAGGATATGCATATGGGAAGGGGAGCCCTGTGTAGGGTGTGGATGTGGGAAGGGGAGCCCTGTGTAGGATATGGGAAGGGGAGCCCTGTGTAGGATGTGGATATGGGAAGGGAAGCCCTGTATAGTATGTGGAGGGGGAGCACTGTGTAGGATGTGGATATGGGAAAAGGAGCCCTGTGTAGTATGTGGATGGGGGAAGGAGAACCATGTGTAGTATGTGGATATGGGAAGGGGAGCCCTGTCTAATATGTGGATAGGGAGCCCTGTGTAGGATGGGGAAGGGGAGCCCAGTGTAGGATGGGGAAGGGGAGCCTGTGTAGGATGTGGATGTGGAAGGGGAGCCATGTGTAGGATATGGATATGGGAAGGGGAGCCCTGTGTAGGATGTGGATGGGGGACGGGGAGCCCTGTGTAGGATGGGGAAAGGGGAGCCCTGTGTACGATGGGGAAGGGGAGCCCTGTGTAGGATGTGGAAGGGGAACCCTGTGTAGGATATGGATATGGGAAGGGTAGCCCTGTGTAGGATGGGGAAGGGGAGCCCTGTTTAGGATGTGGATGGGGGAAGGGGAGCCCTGTGCAGGATGTGGATATGGGAAGGGGAGCCCTGTGTAGGATGGGGTAAGTGGAGCCCTGTGTAGGATGTGGATATGGGAAGGGGAGCCCTGTGTAGTATGTGGATGGGGGAAGGGGGGCCCTGTGTATTATGTGGATGGGGAAGGAGAGCCATGTGTAGTATATGGCTATGGGAAGGGGAGCCCTGTCTAATATGTGGATAGGTAGCCCTGTGTAGGATGTGGATGGGGGAAGGGGAGCCATGTGTAGGATGTGGATATGGGAAGGGGAGAGATGTGTAGGATGGGGGAAGTGGAGTCCTGTGTAGGATGTGGATGGGGAAGGGGAGCCATGTGTAGTATGTGGATGATGGAAGGGGAGCCATGTGTAGTATGTGGATGGGGAAGGGGAGCCATGTGTAGTATGTGGATGAGGGAAGGGGAGCCATGTGTAGTATGTGGATGGGGAAGGTGGAGCCATGTGTAGTATGTGGATGGTCGAAGGGGGCCATGTGTATTATGTGGATGGGGGAAAGGGAGCCTTGTGTAGGATGTGGATGGGGAAGGGGAGCCATGTGTAGTATTTGGATGGGGAAGGGAAGCCATATGTAGTATGTGGATGGGGGAAGGGGAGCCATGTGTAGTATGTGGATGGGGAATGGGAGCCATGTGTACTATGTGGATGAGGGAAGGGGAGCCATGTGTAGTATGTGGATGAGGGAAGGGGAGCCATGTGTAGTATGTGGATGAGGGAAGGGGAGCCATGTGTAGTATGTGGATATGGGAAGGGAAGCCATGTGTAGGATGTGAATGGGGAAGGGAATCCGTTTGTAGGATGTGGATGGGGAGCCCTGTGTAGGATATGGATATGGGAAGGGGAGCCCTGTGTAGGATGGGGAAGGGGAGCCCTGTGTAGGATGGGGAAGGGGAGCCCAGTGTAGCATGGGCAAGGGGAGCCCTGTGTAGGATGTGGATGGGGGAAGGGGAGCCGTGTGTAGGATGTGGATAGTGGAAGGGGAGCCCTGTGTAGGATATGGATATGGGAAGGGGAGCCCTGTGTAGGATAGGGAAGGGGAGCCATGTGTAGGATGTGGATGGGGAGCCATGTGTAGTATGTCGATGATGGAAGGGGAGCCATGTGTAGGATGTGGATGGGGAAGGGGAGCCATGTGTAGGATGTGGATGGGTAAGGGGAGCCATGTGGATGGGGAAGGGGAGTCACATGTAGGATGTGGATGGGGAAGGGGAGCCCTGTGTATTATGTGGATGGGGAGCCCTGTGTAGGATGTGGATGGGGGAAGGGGAGCCCTGTGTAGGATATGGATATGGGAAAGTTAGCCCTGTGTAGGATGGGGAAGGGGAGCCCTGTGTAGGATGGGGAAGGGGAGCCCTGTGTAGGATGTGGATGGGGGAAGGGGAGCCCTTAGGATGTGGATGGGGGAAGGGGAGCCCTGTGTAGGAAGTGGATATGGGAAGGGAAGCCCTGTGTAGGATATGGGAAGGGGAGCCCTGTGTAGGATGTGGATATGGGAAGGGAAGCCCTGTGTAGTATGTGGATGGGGAGCCCTGTGTAGGATGTGGATGGGGGAAGGGGAGCCCTGTGTAGGATGTGGATATGGGAAGGGGAGCCCTGTGTAGGGGTAAGTGGAGCCCTGTGTAGGATGTGGATATGGGAAGGGGAGTGCAGTGTGTGGGATGTGGATAGGGGAAGGGGAGCGCAGTGTGTGGGATGTGTATAGGGGAAGGAGAGCGCAGTGTGTGGGATGTGGACAAGGGAAGGGGAGCGCAGTGTGTGGGATGTGGACAGGGGAAGGGGAGCGCAGTGTGTGGGATGTGGACAGGGGAAGGGGAGCAAAGTGTGTGGGATGTGGATAGGGGAGGGGGAGTGCAGTGTGTGGGATGTGGATAGGGGAAGGGGAGAGCAGTCTGTGGGATGTGGATAGGGAAAGGGGAACGCAGTCTGTGGGATGTTATAGGGGAAGGGGACAGCAGTGTGTGGGATGTGGATAGGGGAAGGGGAGTGCAGTGTTTGGGATGTGGATAGGGGACGGGAAACCATGTGTAGTATGTGGATGGGGGAAGGGGAGCCCTGTGTGGGATGTGGATGTGGGAAGGGGAGCCATGTGTAGTATGTGAATGGGGGAAAGGGAGCCATGTGTAGAATGTGGATGGGGGAAGGGGAGCCCTGTGCAGCATGTGGATGGGGGAAGGGGAGCCCTGTGTAGCATGTGGATGGGGGAAGGGGGGGCCCATGTAGTATGTGGATGGGGGAAGGGGAGACCTGTGTGGGATGTGAATATGGGAAGGGGAGCCCTGTGTAGCATGTGGATGGGGGAAGGGGGGCCCATGTAGTATGTGGATGGGGGAAGGGGAGACCTGTGTGGGATGTGAATATGGGAAGGGGAGCCCTGTGTAGCATGTGGATGGGGGAAAGGGAGCCCTGTGTAGCATGTGGATGGGGGAAGGGGGGCCCGTGTAGCATGTGGATGGCGGACAGGGAGCCCTGTGTGAGATGGGAGAAAGGGAGCCCTGTGTAGTATGTGGATGGGGGAAAGGGAGCCATGTGTGGCATTTGGATGGGGGAAGGGGAGCCCTGTGTAGCATGTGGATGGGGGAAGGGGGGCCCTGTGTAGCATGTGGATGGGTGAAGGGGAGCACTGTGTAGTATGTGGATGGGGAGCCATGTGAATTATGTGGATATGGGAAGGGGAGTCCTGTCTAATATGTGGATAGGGAGTCCCGTGTAGGATATGGATGGGGGAAGGGGAGCCATGTGTAGGAAGTGGATATGGGAAGGGGAGAGATGTGTAGGATGGGGGAAGTGGAGCCCTGTGTGGGATGTGTATGGGGGAAGGGAGGTCCTGTGTAGTATGTGGATGGGGGAAGGGGAGCCTTGTGTGGGATGTGGATATGGGAAGGGGAGCCATGTGTAGTATGTGGATGAGGGAAGTGGATCCATGTGTGGCATGTGGATATGGGAAGGGGAACCATGTGTAGTATGTGGATGGGGGAAGGGGAGCCCTGTGTAGTATGTGGATGGGGGAAGGGGAGCCCTGTGTGGGATGGGGATATGGAAGGGGAGCCATTTGTAGTATGTGGATGGGGGAAGGGGAGCCATGTGTAGTATGTAGATGGGGGAAGGGGAGCACTGTGTAGCATGTGGATGGGGGAAGGGGGGCCCATGTAGTATGTGGATGGGGGAAAGGGAGACCTATGTGGGATGTGGATATGGGAAAGTAAGCCCTATGTAGCATGTGGATGGGGAAGGGGAGCCCTGTGTAGCATGTGGATGGGGGAAGGGGAGAGCAGTGCGTGGGATGTGGATAGGGGAAGGGCAGAGCAGTGTATGGGATGTGGATAGGGGAAGGGGAGAGCAGTGTGTGGGATGTGGATAGGGGAAGGGAAGAGAAGAGCAGTGTGTGGGATGTGGATGGGGGAAGGGGAGAGCAGTGCGTGGGATGTGGATAGGGGAAGGGCAGAACAGTGTATGGGATGTGGATAGGGGAAGGGGAGAGCAGTGTGTGGGATGTGAGATGTGGATAGGGGAAGGGCAGAGCAGTGTATGGGATGTGGATAGGGGAACGGGAGAGCATTGTGTGGGATGTGGATAGGGGAAGGGGAGAGCAGTGTGTGGGATGTGGATATGGGAAGGGTAGAGCAGTGTGTGGGATGTGGATAGGGGAAGGGTAGAGCAGTGTGTGGGATGTGGATAGGGGAAGGGGAGAGCAGTGTGTGGGATGTGGATAGGGGAAGGGGAGCGCAGTGTGTGGGATGTGGACAGGGGAAGGGGAGAGCAGTGTGTGGGATGTGGATAGGGGAAGGGGAGAGCAGTGTGTGGGATGTGTATAGGGGAAGGGGAGCGCAGTGTGTGGGATGTGGACAGGGGAAGGGGAGAGCAGTGTGTGGGATGTGGATAGGGGAAGGGGAGAGCAGTGTGTGGGATGTGGATAAGGGAAGGGGAGCGCAGTGTGTGGGATGTGGATAGGGGAAGGGGAGAGCAGTGTGTGGGATGTGGATAGGGGAAGGGGAGCGCAGTGTGTGGGATGTGGATAGGGGAAGGGGAGAGCAGTGTGAGGGATGTGGATAGGAGAAGGGGAGAGCAGTGTGTGGGATTTGGATAGGGGAAGGGGAGAGCAGTGTGTGGGATGTGGATAGGGGAAGGGGAGAGCAGTGTGTGGGATGTGAGATGTGGATAGGGGAAGGGGAGAGCAGTGTGTGGGATGTGGATAGGGGAAGGGGAGAGCAGTGTGTGGGATGTGGATAAGGGAAGGGGAGCGCAGTGTGTGGGATGTGGATAGGGGAAGGGGAGAGCAGTGTGTGGGATGTGGACAGGGGAAGGGGAGAGCAGTGTGTGGGATGTGGATAGGGGAAGGGGAGAGCAGTGTGTGGGATGTGAGATGTGGATAGGGGAAGGGGAGCGCAGTGTGTGGGATGTGGATAGGGGAAGGGGAGAGCAGTGTGTGGGATGTGGATAAGGGAGGGGGAGCGCAGTGTGCGGGATGTGGATAGGGGAAGGGGAGAGCAGTGTGTGGGATGTGGACAGGGGAAGGGGAGAGCAGTGTGTGGGATGTGGACAGGGGAAGGGGAGAGCAGTGTGTGGGATGTGGACAGGGGAAGGGGAGCGCAGTGTGTGGGATGTGGATAGGAGAAGGGGAGAGCAGTGTGT
Organism: Taudactylus pleione; assembly: GCA_031769625.1. Classification (NCBI taxonomy): domain Eukaryota; kingdom Metazoa; phylum Chordata; class Amphibia; order Anura; family Myobatrachidae; genus Taudactylus; species Taudactylus pleione. The sequence goes on from JAUIMM010000742.1 coordinate 1,033,271, forward strand.
GGGATGTCGATAGGGGAAGGTGAGAGCAGTGTGTGGGATGTGAGATGTGGATAGGGGATGGGCAGAGCAGTGTATGGGATGTGGATAGGGGAAGGGGAGAGCAGTGTGTGGGATGTGGATAGGGGAAGGGGAGAGCAGTGTGTGGGATGTGGATATGGGAAGGGTGAGCAGTGTGTGGGATGTGGATAGGGGAAGGGGAGAGCAGTGTGTGGGATGTGGATAGGGGAAGGGGAGAGCAGTGTGTGGGATGTGGACAGGGGAAGGGGAGAGCAGTGTGTGGGATGTGGATAGGGGAAGGGGAGAGCAGTGTGTGGGATGTGAGATGTGGATAGGGGAAGGGGAGCGCAGTGTGTGGGATGTGGATAGGGGAAGGGGAGAGCAGTGTGTGGGATGTGGACAGGGGAAGGGGAGAGCAGTGTGTGGGATGTGGATAGGAGAAGGGGAGAGCAGTGTGTGGGATGTGGATAGGAGAAGGGGAGAGCAGTGTGTGGGATGTGGATAGGGGAAGGGGAGAGCAGTGTGTGGGATGTGGATAGGGGAAGGGCAGAGCAGTGTGTGGGATGTGGATAGGGGAAGGGGAGAGCAGTGTGTGGGATGTGGATAGGGAAGGGGAGCGCAGTGTGTGAGATGTGGATAGGAGAAGGGGAGAGCAGTGTGTGGGATGTGGATAGGGGAAGGGGAGAGCAGTGTGTGGGATGTGGATAGGGGAAGGGCAGAGCAGTGTGTGGGATGTGGATAGGGGAAGGGGAGAGCAGTGTGTGGGATGTGGATAGGGAAGGGGAGCGCAGTGTGTGGGATGTGGATAGGGGAAGGGGAGCGCAGTGTGTGGGATGTGGATAGGGGAAGGGGAGAGCAGTGTGTGGGATGTGGATAGGGGAAGGGAAGCGCAGTGTTTGGGATGTGGATAGGGGAAGGGGAGAGCAGTGTGTGGGATGTGGATAGGGGAAGGGGAGCGCAGTGTGTGGGATGTGGATAGGGGAAGGGGAGAGCAGTGTGTGGGATGTGGATAGGAGATGGATAGCGTAGTCATCACATTTTGGGAGAGTCCGTGTGGTAGAGAGGAGGGTCTCGGAGGAGAAGCATTAGCAGCCTGCCTCCCTGACTGAGCCCCTGAGAAGAGAAGATAGTACATAGCTACTGCTGCTGGGTGACAGTCCCTGGGCTGTCTGTTGATCTTCTGTGTTGCGAGCCGGATCCTGCTGCCCGCTGAGACACCATGTTGAGTGAGGGGATTTGTGGTGGAGGGATTTGTGTATGTGTGCTGTCAGTGTGTGTGAGAGAGTTGTCAGTGACGGGAGGCTGTGTGTGTGTGTGTGTGTGTGTGTGTGTGTGTGTGTGTGTGTGTGTGTGTGTGTAGTAGTGTTATATTTGTTAGTATGAGGGTAATAAGTGTTTGTCAGAGTTTTCAGTTGGGGCAACGTTTATATTTAAGTGTTTTAACATGAAGGAGAACAGTTACTATCATATACAGCGTTCTGGGGATGCCACAATCCACCTGTGTATGCACTACTGCAATGACCGTATACCGTTCACTGGCCGCTGCAATGTATAAAAGTAGCGTTGTGCCCGGCTCCTTCTCTGCGGGATGCACCACTTCTAATATACATTACAGCGTGCAGCACTGCAGCTACCTGCCCTGCGCTCTACTGTGGTGTAATGTGTATAAAATGTACTACTGTGTGGTGTAATGTGTATATAATATGTACTACTGTGGTGTAATGTGTATAAAATGTACTACTGTGTGGTGTAATGTGTATAAAATGTACTACTGTGTGGTGTAATGTGTATAAAATGTACTACTGTGCGGTGTAATGTGTATAAAATGTACTACTGTGTGGTGTAATGTGTATAAAATGTACTACTGTGTGGTGTAATGTGTATAAAATGTACTACTGTGTGGTGTAATGTGTATAAAATGTACTACTGTGCGGTGTAATGTGTATAAAATGTACTACTGTGGTATAATGTGTATAAAATGTACTACTGTGGTGTAATGTGTATAAAATGTACTACTGTGCGGTGTAATGTGTATAAAATGTACTACTGTGTGGTGTAATGTGTATAAAATGTACTACTGTGGTGTAATGTGTATAAAATGTACTACTGTGCGGTGTAATGTGTATAAAATGTACTACTGTGGTATAATGTGTATAAAATGTACTACTGTGGTGTAATGTGTATAAAATGTACTACTGTGCGGTGTAATGTGTATAAAATGTACTACTGTGTGGTGTAATGTGTATAAAATGTACTACTGTGGTGTAATGTGTATAAAATGTACTACTGTGCGGTGTAATGTGTATAAAATGTACTACTGTGTGGTGTAATGTGTATAAAATGTACTACTGTGGTGTAATGTGTATAAAATGTACTACAGTGTGGTGTAATGTGTATAATATGTACTACTGTGTGGTGTAATGTGTATAATATGTACTACTGTGTTGGGTCATGGGTATAAAATGTACTACTGTGGTGTAATGTGTATAAAATGTATTACTGTGGTGTAATGTGTATAAAATGTACTACTGTGTGGTGTAATGTGTATAAAATGTACTACTGTGTGGTGTAATGTGTATAAAATGTACTACTGTGTGGTGTAATGTGTATAAAATGTACTACTGTGTGGTGTAATGTAAATAATGGCTACGCTACTGTGTGGTGTAATGTGTATAAAATGTACTACTGCGTGGGGTAGTGTGAATAGGTACTATTCTGTGGTCACGCCCCTTTCCCATTAAGCCACACCCCTATATTTTTTGGCGATGCCTTTGGCACGCACTGTCCCTCTTTCAGGTATGGGGGGCGCCAAAGGAGACTCGCCCTGAGCTCCACAAGGTCTAGAACTGGCCCTGGTGAGGGTAACGGGGGGATAAGCACAATGGGGAAGGATCTATTTACATGGGGCAAGTCTAATGATGGATGAATAAATATAATTTTTTTTTAAATCTGATAAAAAGTAAAAAAATGTTGTAAATAAATATAAAGCTGAAGAACGTGCTATAGCGCTATTTGCAGCCATATGAGGAGCTGCGGCCGGGTTGGAGTAAGTAATGCCCTAAGGTACAGCTCTCACCAGTCCTGGTTTGTGGACCCTCTAAAGGGTTCATGTTGTTATACAGTGTCAGGAGCCGAGTGCAGCACTTATTATTAGGGGTGAGCGGGTTCGGATTTCTGAAATCCGAACCCCCCCGATCCGAGGCAGATCCGAGTCAGGCTCGACTTTTCCCGCCTGACTCGGATCTGAAATCGAGGCAAAACGTCATCATCCCGCCTTCCGAGTCTCGCGGGTTTTGGAACCTATATAAGGTACCCGCGTCGGCGCCATTTTCTCACTCGGCTGTGGACAGTGAAGAGGGAGGGTGGGAGTTAGGGCTGGCTGGGCTGTGTAGTGTAGTGCAGAGTAGTGTTGTGCTGTGCTGTGCTGCTGTTGTCCACTACTTCAAAGTCCATAGGGGCTGGCTGTGTTGTGCTGTGCTGCTCTTGTTAATAGGGGCTGTGTCCACTACTTCAAAGTCCATAGGGGCTGGCTGGACTGTGTTGTGCAGTCAGTTCTCCATAGGGGCTATGTCCACTCCAAAGTCCTGTGCAGTGTCCCAGTCCTAAAGGGGTGCTGTAGTGTTGTCCAGGGGGTGCTCTGTCCATCAGGGGTGCTCCCCCCAAGTGCTAAAAAAATTATATTTTTTGTGTGTTTGTGAATTGTGTGCGCAGTAGCCGCACGTGCATCAACAAAGTAGTGCCAAGCGTGCGCCTGTGTCATAAGTAAAGGGCCGGCTGGCTTGACCGTTAAAGGGTGCTGTAACCCCCAAAGTACACTCCAGTCCAAACCAAAAAAAAAATTATTTTCTGTGTTTGTGAATTGTGTGCACAGTAGCCGCACGTGCATCAACAAAGTAGTGCCAAGCGTGCGCCTGTGTCATAAGTAAAGGGCCGGCTGGCTTGACCGTTAAAGGGTGCTGTAACCCCCAAAGTACACTCCAGTCCAAACCAAAAAAAAAATTATTTTCTGTGTTTGTGAATTGTGTGCACAGTAGCCGCATGTGCATCAACAAAGTAGTGCCAAGCGTGCGCCTGTGTCCCATAAATAAAGGGCCGGCTGGATTGACCGCTAAAGGGTGCTGTAACCCCCAAAGGGCACTCCAAACAAAATAAAAAAATATATTTTTTTGTGTTTGTGAATTGTGTGCGCAGTAGCCGCACGTGCATCAACAAAGTAGTAGCAAGCGTGCGCCTGTGTCCCATAAATAAAAGGCCGGCTGGATTGACCGCTAAACGGTGCTGTAACCCCCAAAGGACACTCCAGTCCAAACAAAATAAAAAAATATTTTCTATGTTTGTGAATTGTGTGCACTGTGGCTGCACGTGCATCAACAAAGGAGCAGCGCCAAGCATGCGCCTGTGTCCCATAAGTAAAGGGCCGGCTGGCTCATTTCTTAAAGGGTGGTGTAACCCACAAAGTGCACTACTCTCCAGCAAAAATAAAAAAATATTTTCTGTTTGTGTGCGCCTTAGCCGCACGTATATATCAATATAACATAAATGGAGGACCAAACTTTCTCCGATAAAAATAAAATAGGGAAAGATCAAGAACCACTTCCTCCTAGTGCTGTTGCTGCTGCTGGGAGTTGTTCATTATCCCAGAGAGGAAGTAGGAACATCACTACTTTTACTAAACAATTGACCCTCCAACAGTCCCTAGCGAGGAGGATGAAGTACGACAGCAGTCATCCTGAAGCAAAACGTATAACTGAGGCCTTGACTGCTATGTTGGTGTTAGACGTGCGTCCGGTATCCGCCATTAGTGCAGTGGGATTTAGACAATTGATGGAGGTAGTGTGTCCTCGGTTCCAAATCCCGTCTAGATTCCACCTGCATCCTCAAAGCAGCAGTGACAAGCGTGCGTCTGTCTGTTAAAGGGTGGTATAACCCTCAAAGTGCGCTCCACAAACAATAAAAAAATTCTGTTTTTTTCTGTCTTTGTGAAATGTGTGGGCTGTAGCCGCACCTGCATCCTTAAAGCAGCAGCGATAAGCGTTCGTCTGTCTGTTAAAGGATTACATCGGTGACAGCATCCAAGTGTACTGGCAGGAAAAAGAGGCAATTTGGAGGCCCCTGTACAAACTGGCTTTATTTTACCTGAGTTGCCCCCCCTCCAGTGTGCACTCCAAATGAGTGTTTAGTGCAGCCGGGAACCTTGTCAGCAAATGGCGTAGGAGGTTGCTTCCACAAAATGTGGAGAAGATGATGTTCACAAAAATTAATTATCAACTCTTCCAGGGAGACCAGCCTCCAGAACGTACAGAGGGACCTGTGGTGGTGGATTCCAGCGGGACAAATGAATACTCTGTGAGGATGAGGATGTACACAACACTGAAGAGGGTGAGGAATCGGTGGATGAGGAGGATGAGGATGACATCTTGCCTCCGTAGAGCCAGTTTGTGCAGGGACAGATTAATTGCCAGCTTGTTTTGTGAGGGCCCAAACGAACCAATCATTTCAGCCACAGTCATGTGGCAGACCCTGGCGCTGAAATGTTTGGTTTGTTAAAGTGTGCATGTCCTGTTTATACAACATAAGGGTGGGTGGGAGGGCCCAAGGACAATTCCATCTTGCACCTCTTTTTTTTCTTTGCATTATGTACAGTTTGGGGCCTAGTTTTTCAAACTGCCATCCTGTCTGCCACTGCAGTGCCACTCCTAGATGGGCCACGTGTTTGTGCCGCCCACTCGTGTCGCTTACCATAGTCATCCAGCTACCTCGGTGCAACCTTTTGGACATAAAAACACTATTGTGAGGTGTTCAGAATAGACTGGAAATTAGTTGAAATTAAGGTTATTGAGGTTAATAATAGCATAGGAGCAGAAAAACCCACAAATTCTGTGATTTTAGCTGTTTTTATGCTTTTTTTCAAAAAAATACAGATCCAAAACACAAAACCCAGAACCCAAAACACGGAAGGGTGGTTTTGGCAAAACCAATCCAGATCCAAAACACGAAGAAAGATCCAGATCCAAAACCAAAACACGAAAAGTGGCCGGTGCACACCCCTAATACATACATAGATGCTAAGTACCACATTTTATTAGGAGAATGTTGCTTAGAAGGGTCCCAGGCTGACAACCAACTTTATTTAATCACGTCATTAATACAACAGGCTACAGCCCTGGGGTCCAGGCAGCTCACCTCCATTTGCTATTGCCATGTTATGACTATGACTGATGGCCTCTCCAGCTTCACACCAGGTGAGAAGATTTAGGTCCCCTTCTGGATGAGCATTGGGAAACTATTCTATGCACCCTGCGACGTGCTACTATGTCGGCGCTGTTTCTACAGATTAGCTTTATATGTTACATTTATTACTCCCTGCAGGGTGCCTGCATTTGGAGGTGCCTTGTTCAGTAGTGTCAGACCCTCCAACATGACCCCTTCCACCAGGTACAAAATGCTCTGCTCCTGGACTTCACACCTAATTTATTATTCCTTTTCACCTGTGTTGAACTGGTTGATTGATGAGAAGAAGGTTTCATCACAGGTGACTGCCATCATAAATTAGGTAGGAAGTCCCGGAGCAGAGCACTTTGTACCTAGTGGAAGAGGACATGTTGGACGGGTCTGTATTGTATCTATAACGGGTGCACAGGGACCCCTGGGACCAGGGGGGCTCACAACCCACATCCTACTCTCATTAACAACACTTATCCTGAGCGGAGCCTGAGGCCACCTGAGAGGAATCCTCCAGGAAAATAGTGCCGATACCATTCTCCATGAGATATGTACATGCGGGGTGGACTCTAGCACAGTGCGCACGCACCAGGGGGTTGGGGGGGGGACTTACTTGGACACTGCAGACCAGCCCCACAACTCATATAAGATGTAAAAGCAGAAACATGTAAATGCATTTTGAAGTGCACTTATACACCACCCTTCCTACTCTCCAACATGACCCGTTCCATTAGGTACAAAATGCTATGCTCCTGGACTTCCCACCTTATGTATGTGTTGAACTAGGTAATTGATGAGACAGGTGTTTCACCACTGGTGGCTGCAATCATACATTAGGTGGGAAGTCCACTGTGCTGTGTCTGAGTGAGCTGCACCCCAAAGAAGACAAGGTATCTCCCATCCAGATACCAGTGGGGACTACTCCACCAGACCATCAGTAGCTGGAACTCTCATACTGGACCTCTCCCATTCAAATACCAGTGCGTATTACGCCATTGGACCAGCCTCACGGGGCTTTCCCTTTTCCAGGATATCAACCCAGTGTGTCTGACTGTACAATTGTGTGATTATCCACAATGGCTGCCTACACCTGGTAATTGTAACAGCTTCTATTTATCCCAATATAATTTATTTTTGTTCACAGCATCCTTTATATACATTGGAGCGACAGTGCTTATGCTAATATGGCATAAAACTTTTATTGTGTTTTTATTGAAATTGGTTTTCAAGTGACAGATAAAACCTGTATGATATTAGAATTTTATAAATATATGTTTAGATGGTCTCATATGCTTGCATTGGTTTATATTGCACCAAAACAATTATGAATGAGTCTAACATCTTCTAAATACAGTATCCCATGATTAATATCACTTTTTTTTGTATTTGTTGTTTGGTTATTTTTTCAGTCAGATACTTTTTGTACATTATTGCATGTGACTGGCCCCTCTGGATAGTTTCCCCTCAGTTCACTTAAAACATTTTGTAAAGGAAAATAATGGATGAAAGCATTTATAGAGTAAGACCATATTCCTCACTCTGTAAGCTGCAGAACTATTTATGCAGTGAGTATCCTGTTAGTCGCTTTTCATTTTACCCTTGTATGTCTTATTTTCACGTATTGCTAATGCACATTGTAAGCTATAAAGTATGAAGTGCACCCAAGATGGCTGCCTGGTCTGGTGCTCTCTTGTGTAGAATAAACAATGCATGGTTCTGGTGATTTAGCAAGGATCTCTCCTAGTATTTTCCCCAATTATGTGTCCTCTCTTGACTTGCATTAATCTCTTACATACAATTCTTGATCACTTATTACTCAGAGGCATCGATCCAATCTCATCATGTCTCCTCCATAAAGCCCTCTCATTTGCATGGTCACCTCAGTGTTTAGGCTCTAAGCCTGCAGATCTCACACCTCTACCTGTACTTTATCTAAGCTGAGCCTTCATCCTCTCAGCCTCCCCACCACCATATTGCCTCCATTACCAACTCTGCTCTCATTTACCTCACCAGGCCTCACTTCAGCCTCTTCTACTTTTGAGAGCATTTTATTCATAAAAATAAAGACAACCAAGCAGGAATATATATTTTTAAAATATTTAAGCTTTTATTTCACGTAATATATAAACATTTGTTTTATTTACTCTGCATTAAAAAAATAGAGCATTCTGGACCAAGATTGATCCAGAATTCTTACACTCTTGTCCTATAAGAGGAACAAGATGGCGGAAACCTCATGACTCACAAAGAATCATCCTTCAGCGCTCAGGAGAGGAAAACCCCCCTGTGGAGGAAACCTCTGGGGACCCATGGCTGAAGGACTGCCCGTCCCTCTAGGCATTAAGAGGCTATGCAGAGTTTGCCCAAATCACCCACCCACCACTAACCGTGCATAACCTGTGATCCCTTCTGTCACCTCAGTCTGCTACTTTTACCTATTACCTGGCCGGTGAAAAACGCATCTGCATGTCGATGGCGAGCGCATGTCCACGGTGAGAGATAGAAAAGAGAGTGACAGACAGGAGAAGTGGGCATGGGAGGGGGAGAGACAAGTCAGAGACACATAGAGCTCCATGTAAGAAAGAGTCATGATCCCTTTAGTCCTCATTTCTGGTGCTAATAGGGGTGATGACTGCAATGTTATATTCAGCAAACAGCTCTAACGCTGTTTCTGATATCCCCACAGGGTTTGAGCTCTATGCGCATACACAGACGGTCATCACGTATGTACATTAGTCAGTGACCCATCGCCGGCAGCGTTAGGCTGCCAGCAACACAGCAGAGGATGCAGCGGAGGAGGAGGACACCGCTGGGCCTCGCTGGACAGGTAAGTGATGGTAAATACTAGCAGCATATTCCTATGTATCACAGTGACACAAAACAACATACGCCACTGGCATTTATTATCACTCTTACATGGAGCCCAAACTATGATCTAGATGTAACATTTACTAATGACAGTATTGGATAAATACACATAACTAAAGCACAATATGCTGTAATTCTCTCACACCTCTGCACATTAATAACAATGGAACAGGCCGCAATACTGGCATACCAGGCTTAGGAGTGTAAAGGAATTAATTAGGAACAGTATAGTCCCATCCAACACCCACCTGGAGCACTGTGTAAAGCAATTAATTAGGAACAGTATAGTCCCATCCAACACCCACCTGGAGCACTGTGTAAAGCAATTAATTAGGAACAGTATAGTCCCATCCAACACCAACCTGGAGCACTGTGTAAAGGAATTAATTAGGAACAGTATAGTCCCATCCAGACAGTGTCCACCCAGGATGCAGCCACTTTGGGCTGTAATGACACTGTCCCACTAGGTGTGAGGTTCTGTATTTATCCAATACTGCCCTGTCCCCGCGGTCACCAGTCATATTACAGTAGTCACGCTGTCTGCCGACGCATAGAACTAAGCTGCCCTTATCTCTGTCCAGTCACTAACCTTATGGAGTATCCCCTGCTGGTGTGTGGTGCAGTGTCAGTGCCCTGGTAGTGTATGAGAGAGGCAGCAACAGCAAAGCCCTGATACAGGCAGTTACCATTATGACATCACAGCATGACCTCACAGACTCCAACAGGCAGCCCAAGACTGGTTATTTCTGGTTTCAGGCCCCTGGTGTCTTTTGTATGACTGACCTAAGGGAAATGTGATGTCACTCCTAAATTACAACTATTACATTCACATCAGATTATTATTATTATTTTTTATGGCGGGGTTTCCCTATTAATTTTTGGCTACTGTATATAGGGCTTTGTATGACCCCAATTTCACTGGTTACGGTTTACAAAAAAAAAAAATTAATGTAAAAATGAATTCCAGTATAAAATACATTATCAATACAGGTATGTAATATATCAGTGTATCATTTACAATACTTTGGGGAGCATTATATATTTAAATCAAATCACATTCAGCATCATGCTTATATAAAACCCAAAAATGATATAAACAAACTGAAATCAATAGCACCTCTATATAAAGAAGTAACACTTTACGTTGTTTTTTAATGTTAGTGTATCAGTGATCACCTCAATTAAGGATTGAGCCCTGTTTATGGCACTGACCTTCCTCAGACGTATTGTGATACTTTCAATTAAACGTCATATTGGCCATAAAACTCAGCACTACATTCTCTCCCTTCCCCATTAGGATCTGCAGAGCAGCTATGGAAAGTGTTGTCCAATTGTCAATGTCAAGTAGAACTTTGTTTAGAAAAAAATATATATACTAAAATATTATAATAGTTGTCAAAAACCATAAGGGCAGCAAGTGAGCAGACCTATATAAGGTGACCACAGGCTGCATCTGGGACCTCCGGGACTCTGCTGGATGGAAGACAGAAATCACTGCAGCACATTATACAGCTGACATTGATGAGTTCATGTTTGTGACTGCAGTAACCAGTCAGGAAAGCCCTGGCATGGGCCTGCGTGATGGGAGGGGCTATTCTAAGTGCACCAATCACACCAGGGTATATCTGTGGGATGTATTATGGTGCATATACACCGTCAGATTTTCTTTCAGATTTGAACGATAACAATTTAGAAAATCGTTCAATCATTTCATATCTGAAAGAAAATCTGACGTGTGCTTGCAACAATGAACAATGCGCATTCCCATTTGTCAGGTAATGATATCTGACATCGTCTATGTTTGCAGTAAGATTTGGGTGATATCATTCATGAAATCGTTAAAATCGTTATAAAAATCATTCAGTCGTTCATCTGACACATGTGACAGTGTGTATGCACCATTATTCATATATACATACTAGGGGTGAGCGGGTTCGGATTTCTGAAATCCGAACCCCCCCGAGCCCCCCCCCCCCCCGATCCGAGGCAGATCCGAGTCAGGCTCGACTTTTCCCGCCTGACTCGGATCTGAAATCGAGGCAAAACATCATCATCCTGCCTTCCGGGTCTCACGGGTTTTGGATCCTATATAAGGTACTCGCGTCGGCGCCATTTTCTCACTCGGCTGTGGACAGTGAAGAGGGAGGGTGGGAGTTAGGGCTGGCTGGGCTGTGTAGTGTAGTGTAGTGCAGTGTAGTGCTGGGCTGCGCTGTGCTGCGCTGCGCTGCGCTGTGCTGCTGTTGTCCATAGGGGCTGTGTCCACTACTTCAAAGTCCATAGGGGCTGGCTGGACTGTGTTGTGCAGTCAGTTGTCCATAGGGGCTGTGTCCACTCCAAAGTCCTGTGCAGTGTCCCAGTCCTAAAGGGGTGCTGTAGTGTTGTCCAGGGGGTGCTCTGTCCGTCAGGGGTGCTCCCCCCAAGTGCTAAAAAAAAAATATTTTTTCTGTGTTTGTGAATTGTGTGCACTGTGGCTGCACGTGCATCAACAAAGGAGCAGCGCCAAGCGTGCGCCTGTGTCCCATAAGTAAAAGGCCGGCTGGCTTGTCCGTTAAAGGGTGCTGTAACCCCCAAAGGGCACTCCAAACAAAATAAAAAAAAACATTTTTTTGTGTTTGTGAATTGTGTGCACAGTAGCCGAAAGTGCATCAACAAAGTAGTGCCAAGCGTGCGCCTGTGTCCCATAAATAAAGGGCCGGCTGGATTGACCACTAAAGGGTGCTGTAACAACCAAAGGGCACGCCAAACAAACTAAAAAAATATATTTTTTTGTGTTTGTGAATTGTGTGCGCAGTAGCCGCACGTGCATCAACAAAGTAGTGCCAAGCGTGCGCCTGTGTCCCATAAATAAAGGGCCAGCTGGATTGTCCACTAAAGGGTGCTGTAACCCCCAAAGGGCACTCCAAAAAAAATAAAAAAAATATTTTTTTGTGTTTGTGAATTGTGTGTGCAGTAGCCGCACGTGCATCAACAAAGTAGTGGCAAGCGTGCGCCTGTGTCCCATAAATAAATGGCTGGCTGGATTGACCGCTAAAGGGTGCTGTAACCCCCAAAGGGCACTCCAAACAAAATAAAAAAAAATATTTTTTTGTGTTTGTGAATTGTGTGCGCAGTAGCCGCACGTACATCAACAAAGTAGTGGCAAGCGTGCGCCTGTGTCCCATAAATAAAGGGCCGGCTGGATTGACCGCTAAAGGGTGCTGTAACCCAAAAGGGCACTCCAAACAAAATAAAAAAAAACATTTTTTTGTGTTTGTGAATTGTGTGCACAGTAGCCGAAAGTGCATCAACAAAGTAGTGCCAAGCGTGCGCCTGTGTCCCATAAATAAAGGGCCGGCTGGATTGACCACTAAAGGGTGCTGTAACCCCCAAAGGGCACTCCAAACAAAATAAAAAAATATATTTTTTTCTGTTTGTGAATTGTGTGCGCAGTAGCCGCACGTGCATCAACAAAGTAGTGCCAAGCATGCGCCTGTGTCCCATAAATAAAGGTCCGCATGGATTGACCACTAAAGGGTGCTGTAACCCCCAAAGGGCACTCCAAACAAAATAAAAAAATATTTTCTGTATTTGTGAATTGTGTGCACTGTGGCTGCACGTGCATCAACAAAGGAGCAGCGCCAAGCATGCGCCTGTGTCCCATAAGTAAAGGGCCGGCTGGCTCATTTCTTAAAGGGTGGTGTAACCCACAAAGTGCACTACTCTCCAGCAAAAATAAAAAAATATTTTGTGTGTTTGTGTGCGCCTTAGCCGCACGTATATATCAATATAACATAAATGGAGGACCAAACTTTCTCCGATAAAAATAAAATAGGGAAAGATCAAGAACCACTTCCTCCTAGTGCTGTTGCTGCTGCTGGGAGTTGTTCATCATCCCAGAGAGGAAGTAGGAACGTCACTACTTTTACTAAACAATTGACCCTCCAACAGTCCCTAGCGAGGAGGATGAAGTACGACAGCAGTCATCCTGAAGCAAAACGTATAACTGAGGCCTTGACTGCTATGTTGGTGTTAGACGTGCACCCGGTATCCGCCATTAGTGCAGTGGGATTTAGACAATTGATGGAGGTAGTGTGTCCCCGGTTCCAAATCCCGTCTAGATTCCACCTGCATCCTCAAAGCAGCAGCGACAAGCGTGTGTCTGTCTGTTAAAGGGTGGTGTAACCCTCAAAGTGCGCTCCACAAACAATAAAACAATTCTTCTTTTTTTTCTGTCTTTGCGAAATGTGTGGGCTGTAGCCGCACCTGCATCCTTAAAGCAGCAGCGACAAGCGTGCGTTTGTCTGTTAAAGGGTGGTGTAACCCTCAAAGTGCGCTCCACAAACAATAAAACAATTCTTCTTTTTTTTCTGTCTTTGCGAAATGTGTGGGCTGTAGCCGCACCTGCATCCTTAAAGCAGCAGCGACAAGCGTGCGGCTGTCTGTTAAAGCAGCAGCGACAAGCGTGCGGCTGTCTGTTAAAGGGTGGTGTAACCCTCAAAGTGCACTCCACAAACAATAAAAAAATTCTTTTTTTTTTCTGTCTTTGTTAATTGTGTGGGCTGTAGCCGCACCTGCATCCTCAAAGCAGCAGCGACAAGCGTGCGTCTGTCTGTTAAAGGATTACATCAGTGACAGCATCCAAGTAGGCATGTCAGACAGTCCGTACATGTACTGGCAGGAAAAAGAGGCAATTTGGAGGCCCCTGTACAAACTGGCTTTATTTTACCTGAGTTGCCCCCCCTCCAGTGTGCACTCCGAAGGAGTGTTTAGTGCAGCCGGGAACCTTGTCAGCAAAAGGCGTAGGAGGTTGCTTCCAGAAAATGTGGAGAAGATGATGTTCACAAAAATTAATTATCAACTCTTCCAGGGAGACCAGCCTCCAGAACGTACAGAGGGACCTGTGGTGGTGGATTCCAGCGGGACAAATGAATACTCTGTGAGGATGAGGATGTACACACTGAAGAGGGTGAGGAATCGGTGGATGAGGAGGATGAGGATGACATCTTGCCTCCGTAGAGTCAGTTTGTGCAGGGACAGATTAATTGCCAGCTTGTTTTGTGGGGGCCCAAACGAACCAATCATTTCAGCCACAGTCGTGTGGCAGACCCTGGCGCTGAAATGATTGGTTTGTTAAAGTGTGCATGTCCTGTTTATACAACATAAGGGTGGGTGGGAGGGCCCAAGGACAATTCCATCTTGCACCTCTTTTTTTTCTTTGCATTATGTACAGTTTGGGGCCTAGTTTTTCTAACTGCCATCCTGTCTGCCACTGCAGTGTCACTCCTAGATGGGTCACGTGTTTGTGCCGCCCACTCGTGTCGCTTAGCATAGTCATCCAGCTACCTCGGTGCAACCTTTTGGACATAAAAACACTATTGTGAGGTGTGAGGTGTTCAGAAAAGACTGGAAATGAGTGGAAATTAAGGTTATTGAGGTTAATAATAGCATAGGAGCAGAAAAACCAACAAATTCTGTGATTTTAGCTGTTTTTATGCTTTTTAAAAAAAATACAGATCCAAAACACAAAACCCAGAACCCAAAACACGGAAGGGTGGTTTTGGCAAAACCAATCCAGATCCAAAACACGAAGAAAGATCCAGATCCAAAACCAAAACACAAAACACGAAAAGTGGCCGGTGCACACCCCTACTTATTATACAGTGTCAGGAGCCGAGTGCGGCACTTATTATACAGTGTCAGGAGCCGAGTGCGGCACTTATTATACAGTGTCAGGAGCCGAGTGCGGCACTTATTATACAGTGTCAGGAGCCGAGTGCGGCACTTATTATACAGTGTCAGGAGCCGAGTGCGGCACTTATTATACAGTGCAGCACTTATTATACAGTGTCAGGAGCCGAGTGCGGCACTTATTATACAGTGTCAGGAGCCGAGTGCAGCACTTATTATACAGTGTCAGGAGCCGAGTGCAGCACTTATTATACAGTGTCAGGAGCCGAGTGCGGCACTTATTATACAGTGTCAGGAGCCGAGTGCGGCACTTATTATACAGTGTCAGGAGCCGAGTGCGGCACTTATTATACAGTGTCAGGAGCCGAGTGCGGCACTTATTATACAGTGTCAGGAGCCGAGTGCGGCACTTATTATACAGTGTCAGGAGCCGAGTGCGGCACTTATTATACAGTGCAGCACTTATTATACAGTGTCAGGAGCCGAGTGCAGCACTTATTATACAGTGTCAGGAGCCGAGTGCAGCACTTATTATACAGTGTCAGGAGCCGAGTGCGGCACTTATTATACAGTGTCAGGAGCCGAGTGCAGCACTTATTATACAGTGTCAGGAGCCGAGTGCAGCACTTATTATACAGTGTCAGGAGCCGAGTGCGGCACTTATTATACAGTGTCAGGAGCCGAGTGCAGCACTTATTATACAGTGTCAGGAGCCGAGTGCGGCACTTATTATACAGTGTCAGGAGCCGAGTGCAGCACTTATTATACAGTGTCAGGAGCCGAGTGCGGCACTTATTATACAGTGTCAGGAGCCGAGTGCGGCACTTATTATACAGTGTCAGGAGCCGAGTGCAGCACTTATTATACAGTGTCAGGAGCCGAGTGCAGCACTTATTATACAGTGTCAGGAGCCGAGTGCAGCACTTATTATACAGTGTCAGGAGCCGAGTGCTGCACTTATTATACAGTGTCAGGAGCCGAGTGCGGCACTTATTATACAGTGTCAGGAGCCGAGTGCAGCACTTATTATACAGTGTCAGGAGCCGAGTGCGGCACTTATTATACAGTGTCAGGAGCCGAGTGCGGCACTTATTATACAGTGTCAGGAGCCGAGTGCAGCACTTATTATACAGTGTCAGGAGCCGAGTGCGGCACTTATTATACAGTGCGGCACTTATTATACAGTGTCAGGAGCCGAGTGCGGCACTTATTATACAGTGCGGCACTTATTATACAGTGTCAGGAGCCGAGTGCGGCACTTATTATACAGTGTCAGGAGCCGAGGGCTGCACTTATTATACAGTGTCAGGAGCCGAGTGCGGCACTTATTATACAGTGTTAGGAGCCGAGTGCGGCACTTATTATACAGTGTCAGGAGCCGAGTGCAGCACTTATTATACAGTGTCAGGAGCCGAGTGCGGCACTTATTATACAGTGTTAGGAGCCGAGTGCAGCACTTATTATACAGTGTCAGGAGCCGAGTGCAGCACTTATTATACAGTGCAGCACTTATTATACAGTGCAGCACTTATTATACAGTGTCAGGAGCCGAGTGCAGCACTTATTATACAGTGTCAGGAGCCGAGTGCGGCACTTATTATACAGTGTCAGGAGCCGAGTGCGGCACTTATTATACAGTGTCAGGAGCCGAGTGCAGCACTTATTATACAGTGCAGCACTTATTATACAGTGTCAGGAGCCGACTGCGGCACTTATTATACAGTGTCAGGAGCCGAGTGCGGCACTTATTATACAGTGTCAGGAGCCGAGTGCAGCACTTATTATACAGTGTCAGGAGCCGAGTGCGGCACTTATTATACAGTGTCAGGAGCCGAGTGCAGCACTTATTATACAGTGTTAGGAGCCGAGTGCAGCACTTATTATACAGTGTCAGGAGCCGAGTGCAGCACTTATTATACAGTGCAGCACTTATTATACAGTGCAGCACTTATTATACAGTGTCAGGAGCCGAGTGCAGCACTTATTATACAGTGTCAGGAGCCGAGTGCGGCACTTATTATACAGTGTCAGGAGCCGAGTGCGGCACTTATTATACAGTGTCAGGAGCCGAGTGCAGCACTTATTATACAGTGTCAGGAGCCGAGTGCTGCACTTATTATACAGTGTCAGGAGCCGAGTGCAGCACTTATTATACAGTGTCAGGAGCCGAGTGCAGCACTTATTATACAGTGTCAGGAGCCGAGTGCAGCACTTATTATACAGTGTCAGGAGCCGAGTGCAGCACTTATTATACAGTGTCAGGAGCCGAGTGCAGCACTTATTATACAGTGTCAGGAGCCGAGTGCAGCACTTATTATACAGTGTCAGGAGCCGAGTGCGGCACTTATTATACAGTGTCAGGAGCCGAGTGCGGCACTTATTATACAGTGTCAGGAGCCGAGTGCGGCACTTATTATACAGTGTCAGGAGCCGAGTGCGGCACTTATTATACAGTGTCAGGAGCCGAGTGCGGCACTTATTATACAGTGTCAGGAGCCGAGTGCGGCACTTATTATACAGTGTCAGGAGCCGAGTGCAGCACTTATTATACAGTGTCAGGAGCCGAGTGCAGCACTTATTATACAGTGTCAGGAGCCGAGTGCGGCACTTATTATACAGTGTCAGGAGCCGAGTGCAGCACTTATTATACAGTGCAGCACTTATTATACAGTGTCAGGAGCCGAGTGCTGCACTTATTATACAGTGTCAGGAGCCGAGTGCGGCACTTATTATACAGTGTCAGGAGCCGAGTGCGGCACTTATTATACAGTGTCAGGAGCTGAGTGCGGCACTTATTATACAGTGTCAGGAGCCGAGTGCAGCACTTATTATACAGTGTCAGGAGCCGAGTGCAGCACTTATTATACAGTGCAGCACTTATTATACAGTGTCAGGAGCCGAGTGCAGCACTTATTATACAGTGTCAGGAGCCGAGTGCTGCACTTATTATACAGTGTCAGGAGCCGAGTGCGGCACTTATTATACAGTGTCAGGAGCCGAGTGCAGCACTTATTATACAGTGTCAGGAGCCGAGTGCGGCACTTATTATACAGTGTCAGGAGCCGAGTGCGGCACTTATTATACAGTGTCAGGAGCCGAGTGCAGCACTTATTATACAGTGCAGCACTTATTATACAGTGTCAGGAGCCGACTGCGGCACTTATTATACAGTGTCAGGAGCCGAGTGCGGCACTTATTATACAGTGTCAGGAGCCGAGTGCAGCACTTATTATACAGTGTCAGGAGCCGAGTGCGGCACTTATTATACAGTGTCAGGAGCCGAGTGCAGCACTTATTATACAGTGTTAGGAGCCGAGTGCAGCACTTATTATACAGTGTCAGGAGCCGAGTGCAGCACTTATTATACAGTGCAGCACTTATTATACAGTGCAGCACTTATTATACAGTGTCAGGAGCCGAGTGCAGCACTTATTATACAGTGTCAGGAGCCGAGTGCGGCACTTATTATACAGTGTCAGGAGCCGAGTGCGGCACTTATTATACAGTGTCAGGAGCCGAGTGCGGCACTTATTATACAGTGTCAGGAGCCGAGTGCTGCACTTATTATACAGTGTCAGGAGCCGAGTGCAGCACTTATTATACAGTGTCAGGAGCCGAGTGCAGCACTTATTATACAGTGTCAGGAGCCGAGTGCAGCACTTATTATACAGTGTCAGGAGCCGAGTGCAGCACTTATTATACAGTGTCAGGAGCCGAGTGCAGCACTTATTATACAGTGTCAGGAGCCGAGTGCAGCACTTATTATACAGTGCAGCACTTATTATACAGTGTCAGGAGCCGAGTGCGGCACTTATTATACAGTGTCAGGAGCCGAGTGCAGCACTTATTATACAGTGTCAGGAGCCGAGTGCAGCACTTATTATACAGTGTCAGGAGCCGAGTGCGGCACTTATTATACAGTGTCAGGAGCCGAGTGCGGCACTTATTATACAGTGTCAGGAGCCGAGTGCGGCACTTATTATACAGTGTCAGGAGCCGAGTGCGGCACTTATTATACAGTGTCAGGAGCCGAGTGCGGCACTTATTATACAGTGTCAGGAGCCGAGTGCGGCACTTATTATACAGTGCAGCACTTATTATACAGTGTCAGGAGCCGAGTGCAGCACTTATTATACAGTGTCAGGAGCCGAGTGCAGCACTTATTATACAGTGTCAGGAGCCGAGTGCGGCACTTATTATACAGTGTCAGGAGCCGAGTGCAGCACTTATTATACAGTGTCAGGAGCCGAGTGCGGCACTTATTATACAGTGTCAGGAGCCGAGTGCAGCACTTATTATACAGTGTCAGGAGCCGAGTGCTGCACTTATTATACAGTGTCAGGAGCCGAGTGCAGCACTTATTATACAGTGTCAGGAGCCGAGTGCAGCACTTATTATACAGTGTCAGGAGCCGAGTGCAGCACTTATTATACAGTGTCAGGAGCCGAGTGCAGCACTTATTATACAGTGTCAGGAGCCGAGTGCAGCACTTATTATACAGTGTCAGGAGCCGAGTGCAGCACTTATTATACAGTGTCAGGAGCCGAGTGCGGCACTTATTATACAGTGTCAGGAGCCGAGTGCGGCACTTATTATACAGTGTCAGGAGCCGAGTGCGGCACTTATTATACAGTGTCAGGAGCCGAGTGCGGCACTTATTATACAGTGTCAGGAGCCGAGTGCGGCACTTATTATACAGTGTCAGGAGCCGAGTGCGGCACTTATTATACAGTGTCAGGAGCCGAGTGCAGCACTTATTATACAGTGTCAGGAGCCGAGTGCAGCACTTATTATACAGTGTCAGGAGCCGAGTGCGGCACTTATTATACAGTGTCAGGAGCCGAGTGCAGCACTTATTATACAGTGCAGCACTTATTATACAGTGTCAGGAGCCGAGTGCTGCACTTATTATACAGTGTCAGGAGCCGAGTGCGGCACTTATTATACAGTGTCAGGAGCCGAGTGCGGCACTTATTATACAGTGTCAGGAGCTGAGTGCGGCACTTATTATACAGTGTCAGGAGCCGAGTGCAGCACTTATTATACAGTGTCAGGAGCCGAGTGCAGCACTTATTATACAGTGCAGCACTTATTATACAGTGTCAGGAGCCGAGTGCAGCACTTATTATACAGTGTCAGGAGCCGAGTGCTGCACTTATTATACAGTGTCAGGAGCCGAGTGCGGCACTTATTATACAGTGTCAGGAGCCGAGTGCAGCACTTATTATACAGTGTCAGGAGCCGAGTGCGGCACTTATTATACAGTGTCAGGAGCCGAGTGCGGCACTTATTATACAGTGTCAGGAGCCCGAGTGCAGCACTTATTATACAGTGCAGCACTTAATTATACAGTGTCAGGAGCCGACTGCGGCACTTATTATACAGTGTCAGGAGCCGAGTGCGGCACTTATTATACAGTGTCAGGAGCCGAGTGCAGCACTTATTATACAGTGTCAGGAGCCGAGTGCGGCACTTATTATACAGTGTCAGGAGCCGAGTGCAGCACTTATTATACAGTGTTAGGAGCCGAGTGCAGCACTTATTATACAGTGTCAGGAGCCGAGTGCAGCACTTATTATACAGTGCAGCACTTATTATACAGTGCAGCACTTATTATACAGTGTCAGGAGCCGAGTGCAGCACTTATTATACAGTGTCAGGAGCCGAGTGCGGCACTTATTATACAGTGTCAGGAGCCGAGTGCGGCACTTATTATACAGTGTCAGGAGCCGAGTGCCGGCACTTATTATACAGTGTCAGGAGCCGAGTGCTGCACTTATTATACAGTGTCAGGAGCCGAGTGCAGCACTTATTATACAGTGTCAGGAGCCGAGTGCAGCACTTATTATACAGTGTCAGGAGCCGAGTGCAGCACTTATTATACAGTGTCAGGAGCCGAGTGCAGCACTTATTATACAGTGTCAGGAGCCGAGTGCAGCACTTATTATACAGTGTCAGGAGCCGAGTGCAGCACTTATTATACAGTGCAGCACTTATTATACAGTGTCAGGAGCCGAGTGCGGCACTTATTATACAGTGTCAGGAGCCGAGTGCAGCACTTATTATACAGTGTCAGGAGCCGAGGTGCAGCACTTATTATACAGTGTCAGGAGCCGAGTGCGGCACTTATTATACAGTGTCAGGAGCCGAGTGCGGCACTTATTATACAGTGTCAGGAGCCGAGTGCAGGCACTTATTATACAGTGTCAGGAGCCGAGTGCGGCACTTATTATACAGTGTCAGGAGCCGAGTGCGGCACTTATTATACAGTGTCAGGAGCCGAGTGCGGCACTTATTATACAGTGCAGCACTTATTATACAGTGTCAGGAGCCGAGTGCAGCACTTATTATACAGTGTCAGGAGCCGAGTGCAGCACTTATTATACAGTGTCAGGAGCCGAGTGCGGCACTTATTATACAGTGTCAGGAGCCGAGTGCAGGCACTTATTATACAGTGTCAGGAGCCGAGTGCAGCACTTATTATACAGTGTCAGGAGCCGAGTGCGGCACTTATTATACAGTGTCAGGAGCCGAGTGCAGCACTTATTATACAGTGTCAGGAGCCGAGTGCGGCACTTATTATACAGTGTCAGGAGCCGAGTGCAGCACTTATTATACAGTGTCAGGAGCCGAGTGCGGCACTTATTATACAGTGTCAGGAGCCGAGTGCAGGCACTTATTATACAGTGTCAGGAGCCGAGTGCTGCACTTATTTATACAGTGTCAGGAGCCGAGTGCAGCACTTATTATACAGTGTCAGGAGCCGAGTGCAGCACTTATTATACAGTGTCAGGAGCCGAGTGCAGCACTTATTATACAGTGTCAGGAGCCGAGTGCTGCACTTATTATACAGTGTCAGGAGCCGAGTGCGGCACTTATTATACAGTGTCAGGAGCCGAGTGCAGCACTTATTATACAGTGTCAGGAGCCGAGTGCGGCACTTATTATACAGTGTCAGGAGCCGAGTGCGGCACTTATTATACAGTGTCAGGAGCCGAGTGCAGCACTTATTATACAGTGTCAGGAGCCGAGTGCAGGCACTTATTATACAGTGCGGCACTTATTATACAGTGTCAGGAGCCGAGTGCGGCACTTATTATACAGTGCGGCACTTATTATACAGTGTCAGGAGCCGAGTGCGGCACTTATTATACAGTGTCAGGAGCCGAGGGCTGCACTTATTATACAGTGTCAGGAGCCGAGTGCGGCACTTATTATACAGTGTCTAGGAGCCGAGTGCGGCACTTATTTATACAGTGTCAGGAGCCGAGTGCAGCACTTATTATACAGTGTCAGGAGCCGAGTGCGGCACTTATTATACAGTGTTAGGAGCCGAGTGCAGCACTTATTATACAGTGTCAGGAGCCGAGTGCAGCACTTATTATACAGTGCAGCACTTATTATACAGTGCAGCACTTATTATACAGTGTCAGGAGCCGAGTGCAGCACTTATTATACAGTGTCAGGAGCCGAGTGCGGCACTTATTATACAGTGTCAGGAGCCGAGTGCGGCACTTATTATACAGTGTCAGGAGCCGAGTGCAGCACTTATTATACAGTGCAGCACTTATTATAACAGTGTCAGGAGCCGACTGCAGGCACTTATTATACAGTGTCAGGAGCCGAGTGCGGCACTTATTATACAGTGTCAGGAGCCGAGTGCAGCACTTATTATACAGTGTCAGGAGCCGAGTGCAGGCACTTATTATACAGTGTCAGGAGCCGAGTGCAGCACTTATTATACAGTGTCTAGGAGCCGAGTGCAGCACTTATTATACAGTGTCAGGAGCCGAGTGCAGCACTTATTATACAGTGCAGCACTTATTATACAGTGCAGCACTTATTTATACAGTGTCAGGAGCCGAGTGCAGCACTTATTATACAGTGTCAGGAGCCGAGTGCGGCACTTATTATACAGTGTCAGGAGCCGAGTGCAGGCACTTATTATACAGTGTCAGGAGCCGAGTGCAGCACTTATTATACAGTGTCAGGAGCCGAGTGCTGCACTTATTATACAGTGTCAGGAGCCGAGTGCAGCACTTATTATACAGTGTCAGGAGCCGAGTGCAGCACTTATTATACAGTGTCAGGAGCCGAGTGCAGCACTTATTATACAGTGTCAGGAGCCGAGTGCAGCACTTATTATACAGTGTCAGGAGCCGAGTGCAGCACTTATTATACAGTGTCAGGAGCCGAGTGCAGCACTTATTATACAGTGTCAGGAGCCGAGTGCGGCACTTATTATACAGTGTCAGGAGCCGAGTGCGGCACTTATTATACAGTGTCAGGAGCCGAGTGCGGCACTTATTATACAGTGTCAGGAGCCGAGTGCGGCACTTATTATACAGTGTCAGGAGCCGAGTGCAGGCACTTATTATACAGTGTCAGGAGCCGAGTGCGGCACTTATTATACAGTGTCAGGAGCCGAGTGCAGCACTTATTATACAGTGTCAGGAGCCGAGTGCAGCACTTATTATACAGTGTCAGGAGCCGAGTGCGGCACTTATTATACAGTGTCAGGAGCCGAGTGCAGCACTTATTATACAGTGCAGCACTTATTATACAGTGTCAGGAGCCGAGTGCTGCACTTATTATACAGTGTCAGGAGCCGAGTGCGGCACTTATTATACAGTGTCAGGAGCCGAGTGCGGCACTTATTATACAGTGTCAGGAGCTTCGAG
>JAUIMM010000744.1:0-34677 GCA_031769625.1 Taudactylus pleione
TTTGTGTTATCTCCTCTTGTAGCAAACACAGACAGCTCAAAATTTCACTGGATGTGTTGAAGACCAAGACCCACAAATGTGATGTGAAATGGTTTTTCTCCCATTTTGCGTTTAAGAGAAAACAGCAATTGCACGTTTTAGGCCAAAATGCATTGAAAGCAATGGAACCAACAAAAGCGCATACTTTGTGTTATCTCCTCTTGTAGCAAACACAGACAGCTCAAAATTTCACTGGATGTGTTGAAGACCAAGACCCACAAATGTGATGTGAAATGGTTTTTTCTCCCATGTCGCATTTAAGAGAAAACAGCAAATGCACGTTTTAGGCCAAAATGCATTGAAAGCAATGGAAACAACAAAAGCGCATACTTTGTGTTATCTCCTCTTGTAGCAAACACAGACAGCTCAAAATTTCACTGATGTGTTGAAGACCAAGACCCACAAATGTGATGTGAAATTGGTTTTTCTCCCATGTTGCGTTTAAGAGAAAACAGCAAATGCACGTTTTAGGCCAAAATGCATTGAAAGGCAATGAAACAACAAAAGCGCATACTTTGTGTTATCTCCTCTTGTAGCAAACACAGACAGCTCAAAATTTCACTGGATGTGTTGAAGACCAAGACCCACAAATGTGATGTGAAATGGTTTTTCTCCCATGTTGCGTTTAAGAGAAAACAGCAATTGCTCGTTTTAGGCAAAAATGCATTGAAAGCAATGGAACCAACAAAAGCGCATACTTTGTGTTATCTCCTCTTGTAGCAAACGACAGACAGCTCAAAATTTCACTGGATGTGTTGAAGACCAAGACCCACAAATGTGATGTGAAATGGTTTTTCTCCCATGTTGCGTTAAAGAGAAAAACAGCAATTGCACGTTTTAGGCCAAAATGCATTGAAAGCAATGGAAACAACAAAAGCGCCATACTTTGTGTTATCTCCTCTTGTAGCAAACACAGGCAGCTCAAAATTTCACTGGATGTGTTGAAGACCAAGACCCACAAATGTGATGTGAAATGGTTTTTCTCCCATGTCGCATTTAAGAGAAAACAGCAAATGCACGTTTTAGGCCAAAAATGCATTGAAAGCAATGGAAACCACAAAAGCGCATACTTTGTGTTATCTCCTCTTGTAGCAAACACAGACAGCTCAAAATTTCACTGGATGTGTTGAAGACCAAGACCCACAAATGTGATGTGAAATGGTTTTTCTCCCATGTCACATTTAAGAGAAAACAGCAAATGCACGTTTTATGCCAAAAATGCATTGAAAAGCAATGGAAACAACAAAAGCGCATACTTTGTGTTATCTCCTCTTGTAGCAAACACAGACAGCTCAAAATTTCACTGGATGTGTTGAAGACCAAGACCCACAAATGTGATGTGAAATGGTTTTTCTCCCATGTTGCGGTTTAAGAGAAAACAGCAATTGCTCGTTTTAGGCAAAAATGCATTGAAAGCAATGTAACCAACAAAAGTGCATACTTTGTGTTATCTCCTCTTGTAGCAAACACAGACAGCTCAAAATTTCACTGGATGTGTTGAAGACCAAGACCCACAAATGTGATGTGAAATGGTTTTTCTCCCATGTTGCGTTTAAGAGAAAACAGCAATTGCATGTTTTAGGCCAAAATGCATTGAAAGCAATGGAAACAACAAAAGCGCATACTTTGTGTTATCTCCTCTTGTAGCAAACACAGGCAGCTCAAAATTTCACTGGATGTGTTGAAGACCAAGACCAACAAATGTGATGTGAAATGGTTTTTCTCCCATGTTGCGTTTAAGAGAAAACAGCAATTGCACGTTTTAGGCCAAAAATGCATTGAAAGCAATGGAAACAACAAAAGCGCATACTTTGTGTTATCTCCTCTTGTAGCAAACACAGACAGCTCAAAATTTCACTGGATGTGTTGAAGACCAAGACCAACAAATGTGATGTGAAATGGTTTTTCTCCCATGTTGCGTTTAAGAGAAAACAGCAAATGCACGTTTTAGGCCAAAATGCATTGAAAGCAATGAAAACAACAAAAGCGCATACTTTGTGTTATCTCCTCTTGTAGCAAACACAGGCAGCTCAAAATTTCACTGGATGTGTTTAAGACCAAGACCCACAAATGTGATGTGAAATGGTTTTTCTCCCATGTTGCGTTTAAGAGAAAACAGCAAATGCACGTTTTAGGCCAAAATGCATTGAAAGCAATGGAAACAACAAAAGCGCATACTTTGTGATATCTCCTCTTGTAGCAAACACAGACAGCTCAAAATTTCACTGGATGTGTTGAAGACCAAGACCCACAAATGTGATGTGAAATGGTTTTTCTCCCATGTGCGTTTAAGAGAAAACAGCAATTGCTCATTTTAGGCCAAAATGCATTGAAAGCAATGGAAACAACAAAAGCGCAAACTTTGTTGTATCTCCTCTTGTAGCAAACACAGACAGCTCAAAATTTCACTGGATGTGTTGAAGACCAAGACCCACAAATGTGATTGTGAAATGGTTTTTCTCCCATGTTGCGTTTAAGAGAAAACAGCAAATGCACGTTTTAGGCCAAAAATGCATTGAAAGCAATGAAACAACAAAAGCTCATACTTTGTGTTATCTCCTCTTGTAGCAAACACAGACAGCTCAAAATTTCACTGGATGTGTTGAAGACCAAGACCCACAAAATGTGATGTGAAATGGTTTTTTCTCCCATGTTGCGTTTAAGAGAAAACAGCAAATGCACGTTTTAGGCCAAAATGCATTGAAAGCAATGGAAACAACAAAAGCGCATACTTTGTGTTATCTCCTCTTGTAGCAAACACAGACAGCTCAAAATTTCACTGGATGTGTTGAATACCAAGACCCACAAATGTGATGTGAAATGGTTTTACTCCCATGTTGCGTTTAAGAGAAAACAGCAATTGCTCGTTTTAGGCCAAATGCATTGAAAGCAATGTAACCAACAAAAGCGCATACTTTGTGTTATCTCCTCTTGTAGCAAACACAGACAGCTCAAAATTCACTGGATGTGTTGAAGACCAAGACCCACAAATGTGATGTGAAATGGTTTTTCTCCCATGTTGCGTTTAAGAGAAAACAGCAATTGCATGTTTTAGGCCAAAATGCATTGAAAGCAATGGAAACAACAAAAGCGCATACTTTGTGTTATCTCCTCTTGAAGCAAACACAGGCAGCTCAAAATTTCACTGAATGTGTTGAAGACCAAGACCAACAAATGTGATGTGAAATGGTTTTTCTCCCATGTTGCGTTTAAGAGAAAACAACAAATGCACGTTTTAGGCCAAAATGCATTGAAAGCAATGGAAACAACAAAAGCGCATACTTTGTGTTATCTCCTCTTGTAGCAAACACAGACAGCTCAAAATTTCACTGGATGTGTTGAAGACCAAGATCCACAAATGTGATGTGAAATGGTTTTCTCCCATGTTGCGTTTAAGAGAAAACAGGCAATTGCTCGTTTTAGGCAAAAATGCATTGAAAGCAATGGAACCAACAAAAGCGCATACTTTTGTGTTATCTCCTCTTGTAGCAAACACAGACAGCTCAAAATTTCACTGGATGTGTTGAAGACCAAGACCCACAAATGTGATGTGAAATGGTTTTTCTCCCATGTTGCATTTAAGAGAAAACAGCAATTGCTCAATTTAGGCCAAAAATGCATTGAAAGCAATGTAACCAACAAAAGCGCATACTTTGTGTTATCTCCTCTTGTTGCAAACACAGACAGCTCAAAATTTCACTGGATGTGTTGAAGACCAAGACCCACAAATGTGATGTGAAATGGTTTTTCTCCCATGTTGCGTTAAAGAGAAAACAGCAATTGCACGTTTTAGGCTAAAATGCATTGAAAGCAATGGAAACAACAAAAGCGCATACTTTGTGTTATCTCCTCTTGTAGCAAACACAGGCAGCTCAAAATTTCACTGGATGTGTTGAAAACCAAGACCAACAAATGTGATGTGAAATGGTTTTTTCTCCCATGTTGCATTTAAGAGAAAACAGCAAATGCACGTTTTAGGCCAAAATGCATGAAAGCAATGGAAACAGCAAAAGCGCATACTTTGTGTTATCTCCTCTTGTAGCAAACACAGACAGCTCAAAATTTCACTGGATGTGTTGAAGACCAAGACCCACAAATGTGATGTGAAATGGTTTTTTCTCCCATGTTGCATTTAGAGAAAACAGCAATTGCTCGTTTTAGGCCAAAATGCATTGAAAGCAATGGAACCAACAAAAGTGCATACTTTGTGTTATCTCCTCTTGTAGCAAACACAGACAGCTCAAAATTTCACTGGATGTGTTGAAGACCAAGACCCACAAATGTGATGTGAAATGGTTTTTCTCCCATTTTGCGTTTAAGAGAAAACAGCAATTGCACGTTTTAGGCCAAAATGCATTGAAAAAAATGGAAACAACAAAAGCGCATACTTTGTGTTATCTCTTGTAGCAAACACAGACAGCTCAAAATTTCACTGGATGTGTTGAAGACCAAGACCCACAAATGTGATGTGAAATGGTTTTTCTCCCATGTTGCGTTTAAGAGAAAACAGCAAATGCATGTTTTAGGCCAAAATGCATTGAAAGCAATGGAAACAACAAAAGCGCATACTTTGTGTTATCTCCTCTTGTAGCAAACACAGACAGCTCAAAATTTCACTGGATGTGTTGAAGACCAAGACCACAAATGTGATGTGAAATGGTTTTTCTCCCGTGTCGCATTTAAGAGAAAACTGGCAAATGCAAGTTTTAGGCCAAAATGCATTGAAAGCAATGGAAACAACAAAAGCGCATACTTTGTGTTATCTCCTCTTGTAGCAAACACAGGACAGCTCAAAAATTTCACTGGATGTGTTGAAGACCAAGACCCACAAATGTGATGTGAAATGGTTTTTCTCCCATGTCGCATTTAAGAGAAAACAGCAAATGCACGTTTTAGGCCAAAATGCATTGAAAGCAATGGAAACAACAAAAGCGCATACTTTGTGTTATCTCCTCTTCTAGCAAACACAGACAGCTCAAAATTTCACTGGATGTGTTGAAGACCAAGACCCACAAATGTGATGTGAAATGGTTTTTCTCCCATGTTGCGTTTAAGAGAAAACAACAAATGCACGTTTTAGGCCAAAATGCATTGAAAGCAATGGAAACAACAAAAGCGCATACTTTGTGTTATCTCCTCTTGTAGCAAACACAGACAGCTCAAAATTTCACTGGATGTGTTGAAGACCAAGACCCACAAATGTGATGTGAAATGGTTTTCTCCCATGTTGCGTTAAGAGAAAACAGCAATTGCTCGTTTTAGGCAAAAATGCATTGAAAGCAATGGAACCAACAAAAGCGCATACTTTATGTTATCTCCTCTTGTAGCAAACATAGACAGCTCAAAATTTCACTGGATGTGTTGAAGACCAAGACCCACAAATGTGATGTGAAATGGTTTTTGTCCCATGTTGCGTTTAAGAGAAACAGCAATTGCTCAATTAAGCAAAAATGCATTGAAAGCAATGTAACCAACAAAAGCGCATACTTGTGTGTTATCTCCTCTTGTAGCAAACACAGACAGCTCAAAATTTCACTGGATGTGTTGAAGACCACAGACCCACAAATGTGATGTGAAATGGTTTTTCTCCCATGTTGCGTTAAAGAGAAAACAGCAATTGCACGTTTTAGGCTAAAATGCATTGAAAGCAATGGAAACAACAAAAGCGCATACTTTGTGTTATCTCCTCTTGTAGCAAACACAGGCAGCTCAAAATTTCACTGGATGTGTTGAAGACCAAGACCAACAAATGTGATGTGAAATGGTTTTTCTCCCATGTTGCGTTTAAGAGAAAACTGCAATTGCACGTTTTAGGCCAAAAATGCATTGAAAGCAATGGAAACAACAAAAGCGCATACTTTGTGTTATCTCCTCTTGTAGCAAACACAGACAGCTCAAAATTTCACTGGATGTGTTGAAGACCAAGACCAACAAACGTGATGTGAAATGGTTTTTCTCCCATGTTGCGTTTAAGAGAAAACAGCAAATGCACGTTTTAGGCCAAAATGCATTGAAAGCAATGAAAACAACAAAAACGCATACTTTGTGTTATCTCCTCTTGTAGCAAACACAGGCAGCTCAAAATTTCAACTGGATGTGTTTAAGACCAAGACCCACAAATGTGATGTGAAATGGTTTTTCTCCCATGTTGCGTTTAAGAGAAAACAGCAAATGCACGTTTTAGGCCAAAATGCATTGAAAGCAATGGAAACAACAAAAGCGCATACTTTGTGATATCTCCTCTTGTAGCCAACATAGACAGCTCAAAATTTCACTGGATGTGTTGAAGACCAAGACCCACAAATGTGATGTGAAATGGTTTTTCTCCCATGCTGCGTTAAGAGAAAACAGCAATTGCACGTTTTAGGCCAACATGAATTGAAAGCAATGGAAACAACAAAAGCGCATACTTTGTGTTATCTCCTCTTGTAGCAAACACAGGCAGCTCAAAATTTCACTGGATGTGTTGAAAGACCAAGACCCACAAATGTGATGTGAAATGGTTTTTTCTCCCATGTTGCGTTAAAGAGAAAACAGCAATTGCACGTTTTAGGCCAAAATGCATTGAAAGCAATGGAAACAACAAAAGCGCATACTTTGTGTTATCTCCTCTTGTAGCAAACACACGGCAGCCTCAAAATTTCACTGGATGTGTTGAAGACCAAGACCCACAAATGTGATGTGAAATGGTTTTTTCTCCCATGTCGCATTTAAGAGAAAACAGCAAATGCACGTTTTAGGCCAAAATGCATTGAAAGCAATGGAAACAACAAAAGCGCATACTTTGTGTTATCTCCTCTTGTAGCAAACACAGACAGCTCAAAATTTCACTGGATGTGTTGAAGACCAAGACCCACAAATGTGATGTGAAATGGTTTTTCTCCCATGTCACATTTAAGAGAAAACAGCAAATGCACGTTTTATGCCAAAATGCATTGAAAGCAATGGAAACAACAAAAGCGCATACTTTGTGTTATCTCCTCTTGTAGCAAACACAGACAGCTCAAAATTTCACTGGATGTGTTGAAGACCAAGACCCACAAATGTGATGTGAAATGGTTTTTCTCCCATGTTGCGTTTAAGAGAAAACATCAATTGCTCGTTTTAGGCAAAAATGCATTGAAAGCAATGTAACCAACAAAAGCGCATACTTTGTGTTATCTCCTCTTGTAGCAAACACAGACAGCTCAAAATTTCACTGGATGTGTTGAAGACCAAGACCCACAAATGTGATGTGAAATGGTTTTTCTCCCATGTTGCGTTAAAGAGAAAACCAGCAATTGCACGTTTAGGCCAAAATGCATTGAAAGCAATGGAAACAACAAAAGCGCATACTTTGTGTTATCTCCTCTTGTAGCAAACACAGGCAGCTCAAAATTTCACTGGATGTGTTGAAGACCAAGACCAACAAATGTGATGTGAAATGGTTTTTCTCCCATGTTGCGTTTAAGAGAAAACAGCAATTGTACGTTTTTAGGCCAAAATGCATTGAAAGCAATGATAACAACAAAAGCGCATACTTTGTGTTATCTCCTCTTGTAGCAAACACAGACAGCTCAAAATTTCACTGGATGTGTTGAAGACCAAGACCAACAAATGTGATGTGAAATGGTTTTTCTCCCATGTTGCGTTTAAGAGAAAACAGTAATTGCTCGTTTTAGGCCAAAATGCATTGAAAGCAATGGAACCAACAAAAGCGCATACTTTGTGTTATCTCCCTCTTGTAGCAAACACAGACAGCTCAAAATTTCACTGGATTGTGTTGAAGACCAAGACCCACAAATGTGATGTGAAATGGTTTTTCTCCCATTTTGCGTTTAAGAGAAAACAGCAATTGCACGTTTTAGGCCAAAATGCATTGAAAGCAATGGAACCAACAAAAGCGCATACTTTGTGTTATCTCCTCTTGTAGCAAACACAGACAGCTCAAAATTTCACTGGATGTGTTGAAGACCAAGACCCACAAATGTGATGTGAAATGGTTTTTCTCCCATGTCGCATTTAAGAGAAAACAGCAAATGCACGTTTTAGGCCAAAATGCATTGAAAGCAATGGAAACAACAAAAGCGCATACTTTGTGTTATCTCCTCTTGTAGCAAACACAGACAGCTCAAAATTTCACTGGATGTGTTGAAGACCAAGACCCACAAATGTGATGTGAAATGGTTTTTCTCCCATGTTGCGTTTAAGAGAAAACAGCAAATGCACGTTTTAGGCCAAAATGCATTGAAAGCAATGGAAACAACAAAAGCGCATACTTTGTGTTATCTCCTCTTGTAGCAAACACAGACAGCTCAAAATTTCACTGGATGTGTTGAAGACCAAGACCCACAAATGTGATGTGAAATGGTTTTTCTCCCATGTTGCGTTTAAGAGAAAACAGCAATTGCTCGTTTTAGGCAAAAATGCATTGAAAGCAATGGAACCAACAAAAGCGCATACTTTGTGTTATCTCCTCTTGTAGCAAACACAGACAGCTCAAAATTTCACTGGATGTGTTGAAGACCAAGACCCACAAATGTGATGTGAAATGGTTTTTCTCCCATGTTGCGTTAAAGAGAAAACAGCAATTGCACGTTTTAGGCCAAAATGCATTGAAAGCAATGGAAACAACAAAAGCGCATACTTTGTGTTATCTCCTCTTGTAGCAAACACAGGCAGCTCAAAATTTCACTGGATGTGTTGAAGACCAAGACCCACAAATGTGATGTGAAATGGTTTTTCTCCCATGTCGCATTTAAGAGAAAACAGCAAATGCACGTTTTAGGCCAAAATGCATTGAAAGCAATGGAAACCACAAAAGCGCATACTTTGTGTTATCTCCTCTTGTAGCAAACACAGACAGCTCAAAATTTCACTGGATGTGTTGAAGACCAAGACCCACAAATGTGATGTGAAATGGTTTTTCTCCCATGTCACATTTAAGAGAAAACAGCAAATGCACGTTTTATGCCAAAATGCATTGAAAGCAATGGAAACAACAAAAGCGCATACTTTGTGTTATCTCCTCTTGTAGCAAACACAGACAGCTCAAAATTTCACTGGATGTGTTGAAGACCAAGACCCACAAATGTGATGTGAAATGGTTTTTCTCCCATGTTGCGTTTAAGAGAAAACAGCAATTGCTCGTTTTAGGCAAAAATGCATTGAAAGCAATGTAACCAACAAAAGTGCATACTTTGTGTTATCTCCTCTTGTAGCAAACACAGACAGCTCAAAATTTCACTGGATGTGTTGAAGACCAAGACCCACAAATGTGATGTGAAATGGTTTTTCTCCCATGTTGCGTTTAAGAGAAAACAGCAATTGCATGTTTTAGGCCAAAATGCATTGAAAGCAATGGAAACAACAAAAGCGCATACTTTGTGTTATCTCCTCTTGTAGCAAACACAGGCAGCTCAAAATTTCACTGGATGTGTTGAAGACCAAGACCAACAAATGTGATGTGAAATGGTTTTTCTCCCATGTTGCGTTTAAGAGAAAACAGCAATTGCACGTTTTAGGCCAAAATGCATTGAAAGCAATGGAAACAACAAAAGCGCATACTTTGTGTTATCTCCTCTTGTAGCAAACACAGACAGCTCAAAATTTCACTGGATGTGTTGAAGACCAAGACCAACAAATGTGATGTGAAATGGTTTTTCTCCCATGTTGCGTTTAAGAGAAAACAGCAAATGCACGTTTTAGGCCAAAATGCATTGAAAGCAATGAAAACAACAAAAGCGCATACTTTGTGTTATCTCCTCTTGTAGCAAACACAGGCAGCTCAAAATTTCACTGGATGTGTTTAAGACCAAGACCCACAAATGTGATGTGAAATGGTTTTTCTCCCATGTTGCGTTTAAGAGAAAACAGCAAATGCACGTTTTAGGCCAAAATGCATTGAAAGCAATGGAAACAACAAAAGCGCATACTTTGTGATATCTCCTCTTCTTGTAGCAAACACAGACAGCTCAAAATTTCACTGGATGTGTTGAAGACCAAGACCCACAAATGTGATGTGAAATGGTTTTTCTCCCATGTTGCGTTTAAGAGAAAACAGCAAATGCACGTTTTAGGCCAAAATGCATTGAAAGCAATGGAAACAACAAAAGCGCAAACTTTGTGTTATCTCCTCTTGTAGCAAACACAGGCAGCTCAAAATTTCACTGGATGTGTTGAAGACCAAGACCAACAAATGTGATGTGAAATGGTTTTTCTCCCATGTTGCGTTTAAGAGAAAACAGCAATTGCTCGATTTAGTCAAAAATGCATTGAAAGCAATGGAAACAACAAAAGCGCATACTTTGTGTTATCTCCTCTTGTAGCAAACACAGACAGCTCAAAATTTCACTGGATGTGTTGAAGACCAAGACCCACAAATGTGATGTGAAATGGTTTTTCTCCCATGTTGCGTTAAAGAGAAAACAGCAATTGCACGTTTTAGGCCAAAATGCATTGAAAGCAATGGAAACAACAAAAGCGCATACTTTGTGTTATCTCCTCTTGTAGCAAACACAGGCAGCTCAAAATTTCACTGGATGTGTTGAAGACCAAGACCAACAAATGTGATGTGAAATGGTTTTTCTCCCATGTTGCGTTTAAGAGAAAACAGCAATTGCTCGTTTTAGGCCAAAATGCATTGAAAGCAATGGAAACAACAAAAGCGCATACTTTGTGTTATCTCCTCTTGTAGCAAACACAGACAGCTCAAAATTTCACTGGATGTGTTGAAGACCAAGACCCACAAATGTGATGTGAAATGGTTTTTCTCCCATGTTGCGTTTAAGAGAAAACAGCAATTGCACGTTTTAGGTCAAAATGCTTTGAAAGCAATGGAAACAACAAAAGCGCATACTTTGTGTTATCTCCTCTTGTAGCAAACACAGACAGCTCAAAATTTCACTGGATGTGTTGAAGACCAAGACCCACAAATGTGA
This sequence comes from Taudactylus pleione, assembly GCA_031769625.1. Taxonomy (NCBI): domain Eukaryota; kingdom Metazoa; phylum Chordata; class Amphibia; order Anura; family Myobatrachidae; genus Taudactylus; species Taudactylus pleione. Next base: position 10,959 of record JAUIMM010000744.1, read on the forward strand.
TGTGAAATGGTTTTTCTCCCATGTTGCGTTTAAGAGAAAACAGCAAATGCACGTTTTAGGCCAAAATGCATTGAAAGCAAAGGAAACAACAAAAGTGCATACTTTGTGTTATCTCCTCTTGTAGCAAACACAGACAGCTCAAAATTTCACTGGATGTGTTGAAGACCAAGACCAACAAATGTGATGTGAAATGGTTTTTCTCCCATGTTGCGTTTAAGAGAAAACAGCAATTGCTCGTTTTAGGCAAAAATGCATTGAAAGCAATGGAACCAACAAAAGCGCATACTTTGTGTTATCTCCTCTTGTAGCAAACACAGACAGCTCAAAATTTCACTGGATGTGTTGAAGACCAAGACCCACAAATGTGATGTGAAATGGTTTTTCTCCCATGTTGCGTTAAAGAGAAAACAGCAATTGCACGTTTTAGGCCAAAATGCATTGAAAGCAATGGAAACAACAAAAGCGCATACTTTGTGTTATCTCCTCTTGTAGCAAACACAGGCAGCTCAAAATTTCACTGGATGTGTTGAAGACCAAGACCAACAAATGTGATGTGAAATGGTTTTTCTCCCATGTTGCGTTTAAGAGAAAACAGCAATTGCACGTTTTAGGCCAAAATGCATTGAAAGTAATGGAAACAACAAAAGCGCATACTTTGTGTTATCTCCTCTTGTAGCAAACACAGACAGCTCAAAATTTCACTGGATGTGTTGAAGACCAACACCAACAAATGTGATGTGAAATGGTTTTTCTCCCATGTTGCGTTTAAGAGAAAACAGCAAATGCACGTTTTAGGCCAAAATGCATTGAAAGCAATGAAAACAACAAAAGCGCATACTTTGTGTTATCTCCTCTTGTAGCAAACACAGGCAGCTCAAAATTTCACTGGATGTGTTTAAGACCAAGACCCACAAATGTGATGTGAAATGGTTTTTCTCCCATGTTGCGTTTAAGAGAAAACAGCAAATGCACGTTTTAGGCCAAAATGCATTGAAAGCAATGGAAACAACAAAAGCGCATACTTTGTGATATCTCCTCTTGTAGCAAACACAGACAGCTCAAAATTTCACTGGATATGTTGAAGACCAAGACCCACAAATGTGATGTGAAATGGTTTTAATCCCATGTTGCGTTTAAGAGAAAACAGCAAATGCACGTTTTAGGCCAAAATGCTTTGAAAGCAATGGAAACAACAAAAGCGCAAACTTTGTGTTATCTCCTCTTGTAGCAAACACAGACAGCTCAAAATTTCACTGGATGTGTTGAAGACCAAGACCCACAAATGTGATGTGAAATGGTTTTTCTCCCATGTTGCGTTAAAGAGAAAACAGCAATTGCACGTTTTAGGCCAAAATGCATTGAAAGCAATGGAAACAACAAAAGCGCATACTTTGTGTTATCTCCTCTTGTAGCAAACACAGGCAGCTCAAAATTTCACTGGATGTGTTGAAGACCAAGACCAACAAATGTGATGTGAAATGGTTTTTCTCCCATGTTGCGTTTAAGAGAAAACAGCATATGCACGTTTTAGGCCAAAATGCATTGAAAGCAATGGAAACAACAAAAGCGCATACTTTGTGTTATCTCCTCTTGTAGCAAACACAGACAGCTCAAAATTTCACTGGATGTGTTGAAGACCAAGACCCACAAATGTGATGTGAAATGGTTTTTCTCCCATGTTGCGTTAAAGAGAAAACAGCAATTGCACGTTTTAGGCCAAAATGCATTGAAAGCAATGGAAACAACAAAAGCGCATACTTTGTGTTATCTCCTCTTGTAGCAAACACAGGCAGCTCAAAATTTCACTGGATGTGTTGAAGACCAAGACCAACAAATGTGATGTGAAATGGTTTTTCTCCCATGTTGCGTTTAAGAGAAAACAGCAATTGCACGTTTTAGGCCAAAATGCATTGAAAGCAATGGAAACAACAAAAGCGCATACTTTGTGTTATCTCCTCTTGTAGCAAACACAGACAGCTCAAATTTCACTGGATGTGTTGAAGACCAAGACCCACAAATGTGATGTGAAATGGTTTTTCTCCCATGTTGCGTTAAAGAGAAAACAGCAATTGCACGTTTTAGGCCAAAATGCATTGAAAGCAATGGAAACAACAAAAGCGCATACTTTGTTTTATCTCCTCTTGTAGCAAACACAGGCAGCTCAAAATTTCACAGGATGTGTTGAAGACCAAGACCAACAAATGTGATGTGAAATGGTTTTTCTCCCATGTTGCGTTTAAGAGAAAACAGCAATTGCACGTTTTAGGCCAAAATGCATTGAAAGCAATGGAAACAACAAAAGCGCATACTTTGTGTTATCTCCTCTTGTAGCAAACACAGACAGCTCAAAATTTCACTGGATGTGTTGAAGACCAAGACCAACAAATGTGATGTGAAATGGTTTTTCTCCCATGTTGCGTTTAAGAGAAAACAGCAAATGCACGTTTTAGGCCAAAATGCATTGAAAGCAATGAAAACAACAAAAGCGCATACTTTGTGTTATCTCCTCTTGTAGCAAACACAGGCAGCTCAAAATTTCACTGGATGTGTTGAAGACCAAGACCCACAAATGTGATGTGAAATGGTTTTTCTCCCATGTTGCGTTTAAGAGAAAACAGCAAATGCACGTTTTAGGCCAAAATGCATTGAAAGCAATGGAAACAACAAAAGCGCAAACTTTGTGTTATCTCCTCTTGTAGCAAACACAGGCAGCTCAAAATTTCACTGGATGTGTTGAAGACCAAGACCAACAAATGTGATGTGAAACGGTTTTTCTCCCATGTTGCGTTTAAGAGAAAACAGCAATTGCTCGATTTAGGCAAAAATGCATTGAAAGCAATGGAAACAACAAAAGCGCATACTTTGTGTTATCTCCTCTTGTAGCAAACACAGACAGCTCAAAATTTCACTGGATGTGTTGAAGACCAAGACCCACAAATGTGATGTGAAATGGTTTTTCTCCCATGTTGCGTTAAAGAGAAAACAGCAATTGCACGTTTTAGGCCAAAATGCATTGAAAGCAATGGAAACAACAAAAGCGCATACTTTGTGTTATCTCCTCTTGTAGCAAACACAGGCAGCTCAAAATTTCACTGGATGTGTTGAAGACCAAGACCAACAAATGTGATGTGAAATGGTTTTTCTCCCATGTTGCGTTTAAGAGAAAACAACAATTGCACGTTTTAGGCCAAAATGCATTGAAAGCAATGGAAACAACAAAAGCGCATACTTTGTGTTATCTCCTCTTGTAGCAAACACAGACAGCTCAAAATTTCACTGGATGTGTTGAAGACCAAGACCAACAAATGTGATGTGAAATGGTTTTTCTCCCATGTTGCGTTTAAGAGAAGACAGCAAATGCACGTTTTAGGCCAAAATGCATTGAAAGCAATGAAAACAACAAAAGCGCATACTTTGTGTTATCTCCTCTTGTAGCAAACACAGGCAGCTCAAAATTTCACTGGATGTGTTTAAGACCAAGACCCACAAATGTGATGTGAAATGGTTTTTCTCCCATGTTGCGTTTAAGAGAAAACAGCAAATGCACGTTTTAGGCCAAAATGCATTGAAAGCAATGGAAACAACAAAAGCGCATACTTTGTGATATCTCCTCTTGTAGCAAACACAGACAGCTCAAAATTTCACTGGATGTGTTGAAGACCAAGACCCACAAATGTGATGTGAAATGGTTTTTCTCCCATGTTGCGTTTAAGAGAAAACAGCAAATGCAAGTTTTAGGCCAAAATGCATAGAAAGCAATGGAAACAACAAAAGTGCATACTTTGTGTTATCTCCTCTTGTAGCAAACACAGACAGCTCAAAATTTCACTGGATGTGTTGAAGACCAAGACCCACAAATGTGATGTGAAATGGTTTTTCTCCCATGTTGCGTTTAAGAGAAAACAGCAATTGCTCGTTTTAGGCCAAAATGCATTGAAAGCAATGGAAACAACAAAAGCGCATACTTTGTGTTATCTCCTCTTGTAGCAAACACAGACAGCTAAAAATTTCACTGGATGTGTTGAAGACCAAGACCCACAAATGTGATGTGAAATGGTTTTTCTCCCTTTTTGCGTTTAAGAGAAAACAGCAATTGCACGTTTTAGGCCAAAATGCTTTGAAAGCAATGGAAACAACAAAAGCGCATACTTTGTGTTATCTCCTCTTGTAGCAAACACAGACAGCTCAAAATTTCACTGGATGTGTTGAAGACCAAGACCCACAAATGTGATGTGAAATGGTTTTTCTCCCATGTTGCGTTTAAGAGAAAACAGCAAATGCACGTTTTAGGCCAAAATGCATTGAAAGCAATGGAAACAACAAAAGTGCATACTTTGTGTTATCTCCTCTTGTAGCAAACACAGACAGCTCAAAATTTCACTGGATGTGTTGAAGACCAAGACCCACAAATGTGATGTGAAATGGTTTTTCTCCCATGTTGCGTTTAAGAGAAAACAGCAATTGCTCGTTTTAGCCCAAAATGCATTGAAAGCAAAGGAAACAACAAAAGCGCATACTTTGTGTTATCTCCTCTTGTAGCAAACACAGGCAGCTCAAAATTTCACTGGATGTGTTGAAGACCAAGACCAACAAATGTGATGTGAAATGGTTTTTCTCCCAAGTTGCGTTTAAGAGAAAACAGCAAATGCACGTTTTAGGCCAAAATGCATTGAAAGCAATGGAAACAACAAAAGCGCATACGTTGTGTTATCTCCTCTTGTAGCAAACACAGACAGCTCAAAATTTCACTGGATGTGTTGAAGACCAAGACCCACAAATGTGATGTGAAATGGTTTTTCTCCCATGTTGCGTTTAAGAGAAAACAGCAATTGCTCGTTTTAGCCCAAAATGCATTGAAAGCAAAGGAAACAACAAAAGCGCATACTTTGTGTTATCTCCTCTTGTAGCAAACACAGGCAGCTCAAAATTTCACTGGATGTGTTGAAGACCAAGACCCACAAATGTGATGTGAAATGGTTTTTCTCCCATGTTGCGTTTAAGAGAAAACAGCAAATGCACGTTTTAGGCCAAAATGCATTGAAAGCAATGGAAACAACAAAAGCGCAAACTTTGTGTTATCTCCTCTTGTAGCAAACACAGGCAGCTCAAAATTTCACTGGATGTGTTGAAGACCAAGACCAACAAATGTGATGTGAAATGGTTTTTCTCCCATGTTGCGTTTAAGAGAAAACAGCAATTGCTCGATTTAGGCAAAAATGCATTGAAAGCAATGGAAACAACAAAAGCGCATACTTTGTGTTATCTCCTCTTGTAGCAAACACAGACAGCTCAAAATTTCACTGGATGTGTTGAAGACCAAGACCCACAAATGTGATGTGAAATGGTTTTTCTCCCATGTTGCGTTAAAGAGAAAACAGCAATTGCACGTTTTAGGCCAAAATGCATTGAAAGCAATGGAAACAACAAAAGCGCATACTTTGTGTTATCTCCTCTTGTAGCAAACACAGGCAGCTCAAAATTTCACTGGATGTGTTGAAGACCAAGACCAACAAATGTGATGTGAAATGGTTTTTCTCCCATGTTGCGTTTAAGAGAAAACAACAATTGCACGTTTTAGGCCAAAATGCATTGAAAGCAATGGAAACAACAAAAGCGCATACTTTGTGTTATCTCCTCTTGTAGCAAACACAGACAGCTCAAAATTTCACTGGATGTGTTGAAGACCAAGACCAACAAATGTGATGTGAAATGGTTTTTCTCCCATGTTGCGTTTAAGAGAAGACAGCAAATGCACGTTTTAGGCCAAAATGCATTGAAAGCAATGAAAACAACAAAAGCGCATACTTTGTGTTATCTCCTCTTGTAGCAAACACAGGCAGCTCAAAATTTCACTGGATGTGTTTAAGACCAAGACCCACAAATGTGATGTGAAATGGTTTTTCTCCCATGTTGCGTTTAAGAGAAAACAGCAAATGCACGTTTTAGGCCAAAATGCATTGAAAGCAATGGAAACAACAAAAGCGCATACTTTGTGATATCTCCTCTTGTAGCAAACACAGACAGCTCAAAATTTCACTGGATGTGTTGAAGACCAAGACCCACAAATGTGATGTGAAATGGTTTTTCTCCCATGTTGCGTTTAAGAGAAAACAGCAAATGCAAGTTTTAGGCCAAAATGCATAGAAAGCAATGGAAACAACAAAAGTGCATACTTTGTGTTATCTCCTCTTGTAGCAAACACAGACAGCTCAAAATTTCACTGGATGTGTTGAAGACCAAGACCCACAAATGTGATGTGAAATGGTTTTTCTCCCTTGTTGCGTTTAAGAGAAAACAGCAATTGCTCGTTTTAGGCCAAAATGCATTGAAAGCAATGGAAACAACAAAAGCGCATACTTTGTGTTATCTCCTCTTGTAGCAAACACAGACAGCTAAAAATTTCACTGGATGTGTTGAAGACCAAGACCCACAAATGTGATGTGAAATGGTTTTTCTCCCTTTTTGCGTTTAAGAGAAAACAGCAATTGCACGTTTTAGGCCAAAATGTTTTGAAAGCAATGGAAACAACAAAAGCGCATACTTTGTGTTATCTCCTCTTGTAGCAAACACAGACAGCTCAAAATTTCACTGGATGTGTTGAAGACCAAGACCCACAAATGTGATGTGAAATGGTTTTTCTCCCATGTTGCGTTTAAGAGAAAACAGCAAATGCACATTTTAGGCCAAAATGCATTGAAAGCAATGGAAACAACAAAAGTGCATACTTTGTGTTATCTCCTCTTGTAGCAAACACAGACAGCTCAAAATTTCACTGGATGTGTTGAAGACCAAGACCCACAAATGTGATGTGAAATGGTTTTTCTCCCATGTTGCGTTTAAGAGAAAACAACAATTGCTCGTTTTAGCCCAAAATGCATTGAAAGCAAAGGAAACAACAAAAGCGCATACTTTGTGTTATCTCCTCTTGTAGCAAACACAGGCAGCTCAAAATTTCACTGGATGTGTTGAAGACCAAGACCAACAAATGTGATGTGAAATGGTTTTTCTCCCAAGTTGCGTTTAAGAGAAAACAGCAAATGCACGTTTTAGGCCAAAATGCATTGAAAGCAATGGAAACAACAAAAGCGCATACGTTGTGTTATCTCCTCTTGTAGCAAACACAGACAGCTCAAAATTTCACTGGATGTGTTGAAGACCAAGACCCACAAATGTGATGTGAAATGGTTTTTCTCCCATGTTGCGTTTAAGAGAAAACAGCAATTGCTCGTTTTAGCCCAAAATGCATTGAAAGCAAAGGAAACAACAAAAGCGCATACTTTGTGTTATCTCCTCTTGTAGCAAACACAGGCAGCTCAAAATTTCACTGGATGTGTTGAAGACCAAGACCCACAAATGTGATGTGAAATGGTTTTTCTCCCATGTTGCGTTTAAGAGAAAACAGCAAATGCACCTTTTTAGGCCAAAATGCATTGAAAGCAATGGAAACAACAAAAGCGCATACTTTGTGTTATCTCCTCTTGTAGCAAACACAGGCAGCTCAAAATTTCACTGGATGTGTTGAAGACCAAGACCCACAAATGTGATGTGAAATGGTTTTTCTCCCATGTCGCATTTAAGAGAAAACAGCAAATGCACGTTTTAGGCCAAAATGCATTGAAAGCAATGGAAACAACAAAAGCGCATACTTTGTGTTATCTCCTCTTGTAGCAAACACAGACAGCTCAAAATTTCACTGGATGTGTTGAAGACCAAGACCCACAAATGTGATGTGAAATGGTTTTTCTCCCATGTTGCGTTTAAGAGAAAACAGCAATTGCATGTTTTAGTCCAAAATGCATTGAAAGCAATGGAAACAACAAAAGCGCATACTTTGTGTTATCTCCTCTTGAAGCAAACACAGGCAGCTCAAAATTTCACTGAATGTGTTGAAGACCAAGACCAACAAATGTGATGTGAAATGGTTTTTCTCCCATGTTGCGTTTAAGAGAAAACAGCAAATGCACGTTTTAGGCCAAAATGCATTGAAAGCAATGGAAACAACGAAAGTGCATACTTTGTGTTATCTCCTCTTGTAGCAAACACAGACAGCTCAAAATTTCACTGGATGTGTTGAAGACCAAGACCCACAAATGTGATGTGAAATGGTTTTTCTCCCATGTTGCGTTTAAGAGAAAACAGCAATTGCTCGTTTTAGGCCAAAATGCATTGAAAGCAATGGAAACAACAAAAGCGCATACTTTGTGTTATCTCCTCTTGTAGCAAACACAGACAGCTCAAAATTTCACTGGATGTGTTGAAGACCAAGACCAACAAATGTGATGTGAAATGGTTTTTCTCCCATGTTGCGTTTAAGAGAAAACAGCAAATGCACCTTTTTAGGCCAAAATGCATTGAAAGCAATGGAAACAACAAAAGCGCATACTTTGTGTTATCTCCTCTTGTAGCAAACACAGACAGCTCAAAATTTCACTGGATGTGTTGAAGACCAAGACCCACAAATGTGATGTGAAATGGTTTTTCTCCCATGTTGCGTTAAAGAGAAAACAGCAATTGCACGTTTTAGGCCAAAATGCATTGAAAGCAATGGAAACAACAAAAGCGCATACTTTGTGTTATCTCCTCTTGTAGCAAACACAGGCAGCTCAAAATTTCACTGGATGTGTTGAAGACCAAGACCAACAAATGTGATGTGAAATGGTTTTTCTCCCATGTTGCGTTTAAGAGAAAACAACAATTGCACGTTTTAGGCCAAAATGCATTGAAAGCAATGGAAACAACAAAAGCGCATACTTTGTGTTATCTCCTCTTGTAGCAAACACAGACAGCTCAAAATTTCACTGGATGTGTTGAAGACCAAGACCAACAAATGTGATGTGAAATGGTTTTTCTCCCATGTTGCGTTTAAGAGAAGACAGCAAATGCACGTTTTAGGCCAAAATGCATTGAAAGCAATGAAAACAACAAAAGCGCATACTTTGTGTTATCTCCTCTTGTAGCAAACACAGGCAGCTCAAAATTTCACTGGATGTGTTTAAGACCAAGACCCACAAATGTGATGTGAAATGGTTTTTCTCCCATGTTGCGTTTAAGAGAAAACAGCAAATGCACGTTTTAGGCCAAAATGCATTGAAAGCAATGGAAACAACAAAAGCGCATACTTTGTGATATCTCCTCTTGTAGCAAACACAGACAGCTCAAAATTTCACTGGATGTGTTGAAGACCAAGACCCACAAATGTGATGTGAAATGGTTTTTCTCCCATGTTGCGTTTAAGAGAAAACAGCAAATGCAAGTTTTAGGCCAAAATGCATAGAAAGCAATGGAAACAACAAAAGTGCATACTTTGTGTTATCTCCTCTTGTAGCAAACACAGACAGCTCAAAATTTCACTGGATGTGTTGAAGACCAAGACCCACAAATGTGATGTGAAATGGTTTTTCTCCCTTGTTGCGTTTAAGAGAAAACAGCAATTGCTCGTTTTAGGCCAAAATGCATTGAAAGCAATGGAAACAACAAAAGCGCATACTTTGTGTTATCTCCTCTTGTAGCAAACACAGACAGCTAAAAATTTCACTGGATGTGTTGAAGACCAAGACCCACAAATGTGATGTGAAATGGTTTTTCTCCCTTTTTGCGTTTAAGAGAAAACAGCAATTGCACGTTTTAGGCCAAAATGCTTTGAAAGCAATGGAAACAACAAAAGCGCATACTTTGTGTTATCTCCTCTTGTAGCAAACACAGACAGCTCAAAATTTCACTGGATGTGTTGAAGACCAAGACCCACAAATGTGATGTGAAATGGTTTTTCTCCCATGTTGCGTTTAAGAGAAAACAGCAAATGCACGTTTTAGGCCAAAATGCATTGAAAGCAATGGAAACAACAAAAGTGCATACTTTGTGTTATCTCCTCTTGTAGCAAACACAGACAGCTCAAAATTTCACTGGATGTGTTGAAGACCAAGACCCACAAATGTGATGTGAAATGGTTTTTCTCCCATGTTGCGTTTAAGAGAAAACAGCAATTGCTCGTTTTAGCCCAAAATGCATTGAAAGCAAAGGAAACAACAAAAGCGCATACTTTGTGTTATCTCCTCTTGTAGCAAACACAGGCAGCTCAAAATTTCACTGGATGTGTTGAAGACCAAGACCAACAAATGTGATGTGAAATGGTTTTTCTCCCAAGTTGCGTTTAAGAGAAAACAGCAAATGCACGTTTTAGGCCAAAATGCATTGAAAGCAATGGAAACAACAAAAGCGCATACGTTGTGTTATCTCCTCTTGTAGCAAACACAGACAGCTCAAAATTTCACTGGATGTGTTGAAGACCAAGACCCACAAATGTGATGTGAAATGGTTTTTCTCCCATGTTGCGTTTAAGAGAAAACAGCAATTGCTCGTTTTAGCCCAAAATGCATTGAAAGCAAAGGAAACAACAAAAGCGCATACTTTGTGTTATCTCCTTATGTAGCAAACACAGGCAGCTCAAAATTTCACTGGATGTGTTGAAGACCAAGACCCACAAATGTGATGTGAAATGGTTTTTCTCCCATGTTGCGTTTAAGAGAAAACAGCAAATGCACCTTTTTAGGCCAAAATGCATTGAAAGCAATGGAAACAACAAAAGCGCATACTTTGTGTTATCTCCTCTTGTAGCAAACACAGGCAGCTCAAAATTTCACTGGATGTGTTGAAGACCAAGACCCACAAATGTGATGTGAAATGGTTTTTCTCCCATGTCGCATTTAAGAGAAAACAGCAAATGCACGTTTTAGGCCAAAATGCATTGAAAGCAATGGAAACAACAAAAGCGCATACTTTGTGTTATCTCCTCTTGTAGCAAACACAGACAGCTCAAAATTTCACTGGATGTGTTGAAGACCAAGACCCACAAATGTGATGTGAAATGGTTTTTCTCCCATGTTGCGTTTAAGAGAAAACAGCAATTGCATGTTTTAGTCCAAAATGCATTGAAAGCAATGGAAACAACAAAAGCGCATACTTTGTGTTATCTCCTCTTGAAGCAAACACAGGCAGCTCAAAATTTCACTGAATGTGTTGAAGACCAAGACCAACAAATGTGATGTGAAATGGTTTTTCTCCCATGTTGCGTTTAAGAGAAAACAGCAAATGCACGTTTTAGGCCAAAATGCATTGAAAGCAATGGAAACAACGAAAGTGCATACTTTGTGTTATCTCCTCTTGTAGCAAACACAGACAGCTCAAAATTTCACTGGATGTGTTGAAGACCAAGACCCACAAATGTGATGTGAAATGGTTTTTCTCCCATGTTGCGTTTAAGAGAAAACAGCAATTGCTCGTTTTAGGCCAAAATGCATTGAAAGCAATGGAAACAACAAAAGCGCATACTTTGTGTTATCTCCTCTTGTAGCAAACACAGACAGCTCAAAATTTCACTGGATGTGTTGAAGACCAAGACCCACAAATGTGATGTGAAATGGTTTTTCTCCCATGTTGCGTTTAAGAGAAAACAGCAAATGCACCTTTTTAGGCCAAAATGCATTGAAAGCAATGGAAACAACAAAAGCGCATACTTTGTGTTATCTCCTCTTGTAGCAAACACAGACAGCTCAAAATTTCACTGGATGTGTTGAAGACCAAGACCCACAAATGTGATGTGAAATGGTTTTACTCCCATGTTGCGTTTAAGAGAAAACAGCAATTGCTCGTTTTAGGCCAAAATGCTTTGAAAGCAATGGAACCAACAAAAGCGCATACTTTGTGTTATCTCCTCTTGTAGCAAACACAGATAGCTCAAAATTTCACTGGATGTGTTGAAGACCAAGACCCACAAATGTGATGTGAAATGGTTTTTCTCCCATGTTGAATTTAAGAGAAAACAGCAATTGCACGTTTTAGGCCAAAATGCATTGAAGGCAATGGAAACCACAAAAGCGCATACTTTGTGTTATCTCCTCTTGTAGCAAACACAGGCAGCTCAAAATTTCACTGGATGTGTTGAAGACCAAGACCAACAAATATGATGTGAAATGGTTTTTCTCCCATGTTGCGTTTAAGAGAAAACAGCAAATGCAAGTTTTAGGCCAAAATGCATAGAAAGCAATGGAAACAACAAAAGTGCATACTTTGTGTTATCTCCTCTTGTAGCAAACACAGACAGCTCAAAATTTCACTGGATGTGTTGAAGACCAAGACCCACAAATGTGATGTGAAATGGTTTTTCTCCCATGTTGCGTTTAAGAGAAAACAGCAATTGCTCGTTTTAGGCCAAAATGCATTGAAAGCAATGGAAACAACAAAAGCGCATACTTTGTGTTATCTCCTCTTGTAGCAAACACAGACAGCTAAAAATTTCACTGGATGTGTTGAAGACCAAGACCCACAAATGTGATGTGAAATGGTTTTTCTCCCTTTTTGCGTTTAAGAGAAAACAGCAATTGCACGTTTAAGGCCAAAATGCTTTGAAAGCAATGGAAACAACAAAAGCGCATACTTTGTGTTATCTCCTCTTGTAGCAAACACAGACAGCTCAAAATTTCACTGGATGTGTTGAAGACCAAGACCCACAAATGTGATGTGAAATGGTTTTTCTCCCATGTTTCGTTTAAGAGAAAACAGCAAATGCACGTTTTAGGCCAAAATGCATTGAAAGCAATGGAAACAACAAAAGTGCATACTTTGTGTTATCTCCTCTTGTAGCAAACACAGACAGCTCAAAATTTCACTGGATGTGTTGAAGACCAAGACCCACAAATGTGATGTGAAATGGTTTTTCTCCCATGTTGCGTTTAAGAGAAAACAGCAATTGCTCGTTTTAGCCCAAAATGCATTGAAAGCAAAGGAAACAACAAAAGCGCATACTTTGTGTTATCTCCTCTTGTAGCAAACACAGGCAGCTCAAAATTTCACTAGATGTGTTGAAGACCAAGACCAACAAATGTGATGTGAAATGGTTTTTCTCCCAAGTTGCGTTTAAGAGAAAACAGCAAATGCACGTTTTAGGCCAAAATGCATTGAAAGCAATGGAAACAACAAAAGCGCATAGGTTGTGTTATCTCCTCTTGTAGCAAACACAGACAGCTCAAAATTTCACTGGATGTGTTGAAGACCAAGACCCACAAATGTGATGTGAAATGGTTTTTCTCCCATGTTGCGTTTAAGAGAAAACAGCAATTTCTTCTTTTAGGCCAAAATGCATTGAAAACAATGGAAACAACAAAAGCGCAAACTTTGTGTTATCTCCTCTTGTAGCAAACACAGACAGCTCAAAATTTCACTGGATGTGTTGAAGACCAAGACCCACAAATGTGATGTGAAATGGTTTTTCTCCAATGTTGCATTTAAGAGAAAACAGCAAATGCACGTTTTAGGCCAAAATGCATTGAAAGCAATGGAAACAACAAAAGCGCATACTTTGTGTTATCTCCTCTTGTAGCAAACACAGACAGCTCAAAATTTCACTGGATGTGTTGAAGACCAAGACCCACAAATGTGATGTGAAATGGTTTTTCTCCCATGTTGCGTTTAAGAGAAAACAGCAATTGCTCGTTTTAGGCCAAAATGCATTGAAAGCAATGGAAACAACAAAAGCGCATACTTTGTGATATCTCCTCTTGTAGCAAACACAGACAGCTCAAAATTTCACTGGATGTGTTGAAGACCAAGACCCACAAATGTGATGTGAAATGGTTTTTCTCCCATGTTGCGTTAAAGAGAAAACAGCAATTGCACGTTTTAGGCCAAAATGCATTGAAAGCAATGGAAACAACAAAAGCGCATACTTTGTGTTATCTCCTCTTGTAGCAAACACAGGCAGCTCAAAATTTCACTGGATGTGTTGAAGACCAAGACCAACAAATGTGATGTGAAATGGTTTTTCTCCCATGTTGCGTTTAAGAGAAAACAGCAATTGCACGTTTTAGGCCAAAATGCATTGAAAGCAATGGAAACAACAAAAGCGCATACTTTGTGTTATCTCCTCTTGTAGCAAACACAGGCAGCTCAAAATTTCACTGGATGTGTTTAAGACCAAGACCCACAAATGTGATGTGAAATGGTTTTTCTCCCATGTTGCGTTTAAGAGAAAACAGCAAATGCACGTTTTAGGCCAAAATGCATTGAAAGCAATGGAAACAACAAAAGCGCATACTTTGTGATATCTCCTCTTGTAGCAAACACAGACAGCTCAAAATTTCACTGGATGTGTTGAAGACCAAGACCCACAAATGTGATGTGAAATGGTTTTTCTCCCATGTTGCGTTTAAGAGAAAACAGCAAATGCACGTTTTAGGCCAAAATGCATTGAAAGCAATGGAAACAACAAAAGCGCAAACTTTGTGTTATCTCCTCTTGTAGCAAACACAGGCAGCTCAAAATTTCACTGGATGTGTTGAAGACCAAGACCAACAAATGTGATGTGAAATGGTTTTTCTCCCATGTTGCGTTTAAGAGAAAACAGCAATTGCTCGATTTAGTCAAAAATGCATTGAAAGCAATGGAAACAACAAAAGCGCATACTTTGTGTTATCTCCTCTTGTAGCAAACACAGACAGCTCAAAATTTCACTGGATGTGTTGAAGACCAAGACCCACAAATGTGATGTGAAATGGTTTTTCTCCCATGTTGCGTTAAAGAGAAAACAGCAATTGCACGTTTTAGGCCAAAATGCATTGAAAGCAATGGAAACAACAAAAGCGCATACTTTGTGTTATCTCCTCTTGTAGCAAACACAGGCAGCTCAAAATTTCACTGGATGTGTTGAAGACCAAGACCAACAAATGTGATGTGAAATGGTTTTTCTCCCATGTTGCGTTTAAGAGAAAACAGCAATTGCTCATTTTAGGCCAAAATGCATTGAAAGCAATGGAAACAACAAAAGCGCATACTTTGTGTTATCTCCTCTTGTAGCAAACACAGACAGCTCAAAATTTCACTGGATGTGTTGAAGACCAAGACCCACAAATGTGATGTGAAATGGTTTTTCTCCCATGTTGCGTTTAAGAGAAAACAGCAATTGCACGTTTTAGGTCAAAATGCTTTGAAAGCAATGGAAACAACAAAAGCGCATACTTTGTGTTATCTCCTCTTGTAGCAAACACAGACAGCTCAAAATTTCACTGGATGTGTTGAAGACCAAGACCCACAAATGTGATGTGAAATGGTTTTTCTCCCATGTTGCGTTTAAGAGAAAACAGCAAATGCACGTTTTAGGCCAAAATGCATTGAAAGCAAAGGAAACAACAAAAGTGCATACTTTGTGTTATCTCCTCTTGTAGCAAACACAGACAGCTCAAAATTTCACTGGATGTGTTGAAGACCAAGACCAACAAATGTGATGTGAAATGGTTTTTCTCCCATGTTGCGTTTAAGAGAAAACAGCAATTGCTCGTTTTAGGCAAAAATGCATTGAAAGCAATGGAACCAACAAAAGCGCATACTTTGTGTTATCTCCTCTTGTAGCAAACACAGACAGCTCAAAATTTCACTGGATGTGTTGAAGACCAAGACCCACAAATGTGATGTGAAATGGTTTTTCTCCCATGTTGCGTTAAAGAGAAAACAGCAATTGCACGTTTTAGGCCAAAATGCATTGAAAGCAATGGAAACAACAAAAGCGCATACTTTGTGTTATCTCCTCTTGTAGCAAACACAGGCAGCTCAAAATTTCACTGGATGTGTTGAAGACCAAGACCAACAAATGTGATGTGAAATGGTTTTTCTCCCATGTTGCGTTTAAGAGAAAACAGCAATTGCACGTTTTAGGCCAAAATGCATTGAAAGCAATGGAAACAACAAAAGCGCATACTTTGTGTTATCTCCTCTTGTAGCAAACACAGACAGCTCAAAATTTCACTGGATGTGTTGAAGACCAACACCAACAAATGTGATGTGAAATGGTTTTTCTCCCATGTTGCGTTTAAGAGAAAACAGCAAATGCACGTTTTAGGCCAAAATGCATTGAAAGCAATGAAAACAACAAAAGCGCATACTTTGTGTTATCTCCTCTTGTAGCAAACACAGGCAGCTCAAAATTTCACTGGATGTGTTTAAGACCAAGACCCACAAATGTGATGTGAAATGGTTTTTCTCCCATGTTGCGTTTAAGAGAAAACAGCAAATGCACGTTTTAGGCCAAAATGCATTGAAAGCAATGGAAACAACAAAAGCGCATACTTTGTGATATCTCCTCTTGTAGCAAACACAGACAGCTCAAAATTTCACTGGATATGTTGAAGACCAAGACCCACAAATGTGATGTGAAATGGTTTTAATCCCATGTTGCGTTTAAGAGAAAACAGCAAATGCACGTTTTAGGCCAAAATGCTTTGAAAGCAATGGAAACAACAAAAGCGCAAACTTTGTGTTATCTCCTCTTGTAGCAAACACAGACAGCTCAAAATTTCACTGGATGTGTTGAAGACCAAGACCCACAAATGTGATGTGAAATGGTTTTTCTCCCATGTTGCGTTAAAGAGAAAAAAGCAATTGCACGTTTTAGGCCAAAATGCATTGAAAGCAATGGAAACAACAAAAGCGCATACTTTGTGTTATCTCCTCTTGTAGCAAACACAGGCAGCTCAAAATTTCACTGGATGTGTTGAAGACCAAGACCAACAAATGTGATGTGAAATGGTTTTTCTCCCATGTTGCGTTTAAGAGAAAACAGCATATGCACGTTTTAGGCCAAAATGCATTGAAAGCAATGGAAACAACAAAAGCGCATACTTTGTGTTATCTCCTCTTGTAGCAAACACAGACAGCTCAAAATTTCACTGGATGTGTTGAAGACCAAGACCCACAAATGTGATGTGAAATGGTTTTTCTCGCATGTTGCGTTAAAGAGACAACAGCAATTGCACGTTTTAGGCCAAAATGCATTGAAAGCAATGGAAACAACAAAAGCGCATACTTTGTGTTATCTCCTCTTGTAGCAAACACAGGCAGCTCAAAATTTCACTGGATGTGTTGAAGACCAAGACCAACAAATGTGATGTGAAATGGTTTTTCTCCCATGTTGCGTTTAAGAGAAAACAGCAATTGCACGTTTTAGGCCAAAATGCATTGAAAGCAATGGAAACAACAAAAGCGCATACTTTGTGTTATCTCCTCTTGTAGCAAACACAGACAGCTCAAAATTTCACTGGATGTGTTGAAGACCAAGACCCACAAATGTGATGTGAAATGGTTTTTCTCCCATGTTGCGTTAAAGAGAAAACAGCAATTGCACGTTTTAGGCCAAAATGCATTGAAAGCAATGGAAACAACAAAAGCGCATACTTTGTTTTATCTCCTCTTGTAGCAAACACAGGCAGCTCAAAATTTCACAGGATGTGTTGAAGACCAAGACCAACAAATGTGATGTGAAATGGTTTTTCTCCCATGTTGCGTTTAAGAGAAAACAGCAATTGCACGTTTTAGGCCAAAATGCATTGAAAGCAATGGAAACAACAAAAGCGCATACTTTGTGTTATCTCCTCTTGTAGCAAACACAGACAGCTCAAAATTTCACTGGATGTGTTGAAGACCAAGACCAACAAATGTGATGTGAAATGGTTTTTCTCCCATGTTGCGTTTAAGAGAAAACAGCAAATGCACGTTTTAGGCCAAAATGCATTGAAAGCAATGAAAACAACAAAAGCGCATACTTTGTGTTATCTCCTCTTGTAGCAAACACAGGCAGCTCAAAATTTCACTGGATGTGTTGAAGACCAAGACCCACAAATGTGATGTGAAATGGTTTTTCTCCCATGTTGCGTTTAAGAGAAAACAGCAAATGCACGTTTTAGGCCAAAATGCATTGAAAGCAATGGAAACAACAAAAGCGCATACTTTGTGTTATCTCCTCTTGTAGCAAACACAGGCAGCTCAAAATTTCACTGGATGTGTTGAAGACCAAGACCAACAAATGTGATGTGAAATGGTTTTTCTCCCATGTTGCGTTTAAGAGAAAACAGCAATTGCTCGATTTAGGCAAAAATGCATTGAAAGCAATGGAAACAACAAAAGCGCATACTTTGTGTTATCTCCTCTTGTAGCAAACACAGACAGCTCAAAATTTCACTGGATGTGTTGAAGACCAAGACCCACAAATGTGATGTGAAATGGTTTTTCTCCCATGTTGCGTTAAAGAGAAAACTGCAATTGCACGTTTTAGGCCAAAATGCATTGAAAGCAATGGAAACAACAAAAGCGCATACTTTGTGTTATCTCCTCTTGTAGCAAACACAGACAGCTCAAAATTTCACTGGATGTGTTGAAGACCAAGACCAACAAATGTGATGTGAAATGGTTTTTCTCCCATGTTGCGTTTAAGAGAAGACAGCAAATGCACGTTTTAGGCCAAAATGCATTGAAAGCAATGAAAACAACAAAAGCGCATACTTTGTGTTATCTCCTCTTGTAGCAAACACAGGCAGCTCAAAATTTCACTGGATGTGTTGAAGACCAAGACCAACAAATGTGATGTGAAATGGTTTTTCTCCCATGTTGCGTTTAAGAGAAAACAACAATTGCACGTTTTAGGCCAAAATGCATTGAAAGCAATGGAAACAACAAAAGCGCATACTTTGTGTTATCTCCTCTTGTAGCAAACACAGACAGCTCAAAATTTCACTGGATGTGTTGAAGACCAAGACCAACAAATGTGATGTGAAATGGTTTTTCTCCCATGTTGCGTTTAAGAGAAGACAGCAAATGCACGTTTTAGGCCAAAATGCATTGAAAGCAATGAAAACAACAAAAGCGCATACTTTGTGTTATCTCCTCTTGTAGCAAACACAGGCAGCTCAAAATTTCACTGGATGTGTTTAAGACCAAGACCCACAAATGTGATGTGAAATGGTTTTTCTCCCATGTTGCGTTTAAGAGAAAACAGCAAATGCACGTTTTAGGCCAAAATGCATTGAAAGCAATGGAAACAACAAAAGCGCATACTTTGTGATATCTCCTCTTGTAGCAAACACAGACAGCTCAAAATTTCACTGGATGTGTTGAAGACCAAGACCCACAAATGTGATGTGAAATGGTTTTTCTCCCATGTTGCGTTTAAGAGAAAACAGCAAATGCAAGTTTTAGGCCAAAATGCATAGAAAGCAATGGAAACAACAAAAGTGCATACTTTGTGTTATCTCCTCTTGTAGCAAACACAGACAGCTCAAAATTTCACTGGATGTGTTGAAGACCAAGACCCACAAATGTGATGTGAAATGGTTTTTCTCCCATGTTGCGTTTAAGAGAAAACAGCAATTGCTCGTTTTAGGCCAAAATGCATTGAAAGCAATGGAAACAACAAAAGCGCATACTTTGTGTTATCTCCTCTTGTAGCAAACACAGACAGCTAAAAATTTCACTGGATGTGTTGAAGACCAAGACCCACAAATGTGATGTGAAATGGTTTTTCTCCCTTTTTGCGTTTAAGAGAAAACAGCAATTGCACGTTTTAGGCCAAAATGCTTTGAAAGCAATGGAAACAACAAAAGCGCATACTTTGTGTTATCTCCTCTTGTAGCAAACACAGACAGCTCAAAATTTCACTGGATGTGTTGAAGACCAAGACCCACAAATGTGATGTGAAATGGTTTTTCTCCCATGTTGCGTTTAAGAGAAAACAGCAAATGCACGTTTTAGGCCAAAATGCATTGAAAGCAATGGAAACAACAAAAGTGCATACTTTGTGTTATCTCCTCTTGTAGCAAACACAGACAGCTCAAAATTTCACTGGATGTGTTGAAGACCAAGACCCACAAATGTGATGTGAAATGGTTTTTCTCCCATGTTGCGTTTAAGAGAAAACAGCAATTGCTCATTTTAGCCCAAAATGCATTGAAAGCAAAGGAAACAACAAAAGCGCATACTTTGTGTTATCTCCTCTTGTAGCAAACACAGGCAGCTCAAAATTTCACTGGATGTGTTGAAGACCAAGACCAACAAATGTGATGTGAAATGGTTTTTCTCCCAAGTTGCGTTTAAGAGAAAACAGCAAATGCACGTTTTAGGCCAAAATGCATTGAAAGCAATGGAAACAACAAAAGCGCATACGTTGTGTTATCTCCTCTTGTAGCAAACACAGACAGCTCAAAATTTCACTGGATGTGTTGAAGACCAAGACCCACAAATGTGATGTGAAATGGTTTTTCTCCCATGTTGCGTTTAAGAGAAAACAGCAATTGCTCGTTTTAGCCCAAAATGCATTGAAAGCAAAGGAAACAACAAAAGCGCATACTTTGTGTTATCTCCTCTTGTAGCAAACACAGGCAGCTCAAAATTTCACTGGATGTGTTGAAGACCAAGACCCACAAATGTGATGTGAAATGGTTTTTCTCCCATGTTGCGTTTAAGAGAAAACAGCAAATGCACCTTTTTAGGCCAAAATGCATTGAAAGCAATGGAAACAACAAAAGCGCATACTTTGTGTTATCTCCTCTTGTAGCAAACACAGGCAGCTCAAAATTTCACTGGATGTGTTGAAGACCAAGACCCACAAATGTGATGTGAAATGGTTTTTCTCCCATGTCGCATTTAAGAGAAAACAGCAAATGCACGTTTTAGGCCAAAATGCATTGAAAGCAATGGAAACAACAAAAGCGCATACTTTGTGTTATCTCCTCTTGTAGCAAACACAGACAGCTCAAAATTTCACTGGATGTGTTGAAGACCAAGACCCACAAATGTGATGTGAAATGGTTTTTCTCCCATGTTGCGTTTAAGAGAAAACAGCAATTGCATGTTTTAGTCCAAAATGCATTGAAAGCAATGGAAACAACAAAAGCGCATACTTTGTGTTATCTCCTCTTGAAGCAAACACAGGCAGCTCAAAATTTCACTGAATGTGTTGAAGACCAAGACCCACAAATGTGATGTGAAATGGTTTTTCTCCCATGTTGCGTTTAAGAGAAAACAGCAAATGCACGTTTTAGGCCAAAATGCATTGAAAGCAATGGAAACAACGAAAGTGCATACTTTGTGTTATCTCCTCTTGTAGCAAACACAGACAGCTCAAAATTTCACTGGATGTGTTGAAGACCAAGACCCACAAATGTGATGTGAAATGGTTTTTCTCCCATGTTGCGTTTAAGAGAAAACAGCAATTGCTCGTTTTAGGCCAAAATGCATTGAAAGCAATGGAAACAACAAAAGCGCATACTTTGTGTTATCTCCTCTTGTAGCAAACACAGACAGCTCAAAAATTCACTGGATGTGTTGAAGACCAAGACCCACAAATGTGATGTGAAATGGTTTTTCTCCCATATTGCGTTTAAGAGAAAACAGCAAATGCACCTTTTTAGGCCAAAATGCATTGAAAGCAATGGAAACAACAAAAGCGCATACTTTGTGTTATCTCCTCTTGTAGCAAACACAGACAGCTCAAAATTTCACTGGATGTGTTGAAGACCAAGACCCACAAATGTGATGTGAAATGGTTTTACTCCCATGTTGCGTTTAAGAGAAAACAGCAATTGCTCGTTTTAGGCCAAAATGCTTTGAAAGCAATGGAACCAACAAAAGCGCATACTTTGTGTTATCTCCTCTTGTAGCAAACACAGATAGCTCAAAATTTCACTGGATGTGTTGAAGACCAAGACCCACAAATGTGATGTGAAATGGTTTTTCTCCCATGTTGAATTTAAGAGAAAACAGCAATTGCACGTTTTAGGCCAAAATGCATTGAAAGCAATGGAAACCACAAAAGCGCATACTTTGTGTTATCTCCTCTTGTAGCAAACACAGGCAGCTCAAAATTTCACTGGATGTGTTGAAGACCAAGACCAACAAATGTGATGTGAAATGGTTTTTCTCCCATGTTGCGTTTAAGAGAAAACAGCAAATGCAAGTTTTAGGCCAAAATGCATAGAAAGCAATGGAAACAACAAAAGTGCATACTTTGTGTTATCTCCTCTTGTAGCAAACACAGACAGCTCAAAATTTCACTGGATGTGTTGAAGACCAAGACCCACAAATGTGATGTGAAATGGTTTTTCTCCCATGTTGCGTTTAAGAGAAAACAGCAATTGCTCGTTTTAGGCCAAAATGCATTGAAAGCAATGGAAACAACAAAAGCGCATACTTTGTGTTATCTCCTCTTGTAGCAAACACAGACAGCTAAAAATTTCACTGGATGTGTTGAAGACCAAGACCCACAAATGTGATGTGAAATGGTTTTTCTCCCTTTTTGCGTTTAAGAGAAAACAGCAATTGCACGTTTTAGGCCAAAATGCTTTGAAAGCAATGGAAACAACAAAAGCGCATACTTTGTGTTATCTCCTCTTGTAGCAAACACAGACAGCTCAAAATTTCACTGGATGTGTTGAAGACCAAGACCCACAAATGTGATGTGAAATGGTTTTTCTCCCATGTTGCGTTT
Organism: Taudactylus pleione; assembly: GCA_031769625.1. Lineage (NCBI taxonomy): Eukaryota > Metazoa > Chordata > Amphibia > Anura > Myobatrachidae > Taudactylus > Taudactylus pleione. The sequence goes on from JAUIMM010000744.1 coordinate 33,259, forward strand.
AAGAGAAAACAGCAAATGCACGTTTTAGGCCAAAATGCATTGAAAGCAATGGAAACAACAAAAGTGCATACTTTGTGTTATCTCCTCTTGTAGCAAACACAGACAGCTCAAAATTTCACTGGATGTGTTGAAGACCAAGACCAACAAATGTGATGTGAAATGGTTTTTCTCCCATGTTGCGTTTAAGAGAAAACAGCAATTGCTCGTTTTAGCCCAAAATGCATTGAAAGCAAAGGAAACAACAAAAGCGCATACTTTGTGTTATCTCCTCTTGTAGCAAACACAGGCAGCTCAAAATTTCACTAGATGTGTTGAAGACCAAGACCAACAAATGTGATGTGAAATGGTTTTTCTCCCAAGTTGCGTTTAAGAGAAAACAGCAAATGCACGTTTTAGGCCAAAATGCATTGAAAGCAATGGAAACAACAAAAGCGCATACGTTGTGTTATCTCCTCTTGTAGCAAACACAGACAGCTCAAAATTTCACTGGATGTGTTGAAGACCAAGACCCACAAATGTGATGTGAAATGGTTTTTCTCCCATGTTGCGTTTAAGAGAAAACAGCAATTTCTTCTTTTAGGCCAAAATGCATTGAAAACAATGGAAACAACAAAAGCGCAAACTTTGTGTTATCTCCTCTTGTAGCAAACACAGACAGCTCAAAATTTCACTGGATGTGTTGAAGACCAAGACCCACAAATGTGATGTGAAATGGTTTTTCTCCAATGTTGCATTTAAGAGAAAACAGCAAATGCACGTTTTAGGCCAAAATGCATTGAAAGCAATGGAAACAACAAAAGCGCATACTTTGTGTTATCTCCTCTTGTAGCAAACACAGACAGCTCAAAATTTCACTGGATGTGTTGAAGACCAAGACCCACAAATGTGATGTGAAATGGTTTTTCTCCCATGTTGCGTTTAAGAGAAAACAGCAATTGCTCGTTTTAGGCCAAAATGCATTGAAAGCAATGGAAACAACAAAAGCGCATACTTTGTGATATCTCCTCTTGTAGCAAACACAGACAGCTCAAAATTTCACTGGATGTGTTGAAGACCAAGACCCACAAATGCGATGTGAAATGGTTTTTCTCCCATGTTGCGTTAAAGAGAAAACAGCAATTGCACGTTTTAGGCCAAAATGCATTGAAAGCAATGGAAACAACAAAAGCGCATACTTTGTGTTATCTCCTCTTGTAGCAAACACAGGCAGCTCAAAATTTCACTGGATGTGTTGAAGACCAAGACCAACAAATGTGATGTGAAATGGTTTTTCTCCCATGTTGCGTTTAAGAGAAAACAGCAATTGCACGTTTTAGGCCAAAATGCATTGAAAGCAATGGAAACAACAAAAGCGCATACTTTGTGTTATCTCCTCTTGAAGCAAACACAGGCAGCTCAAAATTTCACTGAATGTGTTGA